>NDXZ01004914.1:31278-44469 GCA_003055125.1 Paykullia maculata | reverse complement strand
CTTTTGGGGAATTTTAAAGAAACAATTTTTCGATTTTTAAGCAAAAAAAATTTTATTTCGAGATATAAGCAAAAAAAATGTTTATTTTTTTTTGTTTTTCTTTAACACAAAAATGATTAATTGGGGAAAAAAAGCAAAAAAAATTGTTTGTGTACTTTGAAAAAAAATTACTAATATAGAGAACGTGGTGAAGGGTATATAAGATTCGGTATAGCCGAATATAGCGCTCTTACTAGTTTTTACTAATAACGTTAATCCAAAAAAGTTACGTAAATGTACGTGGTTTACCAAGTATAACTTTTTTTGTATTTAATTTGTTTTACCGAAGTTTTCTTCACTAGTATGTATAACTCTTTTTTAAGAAGACGTTTGACGAAACTATAAAATATCTTTAGTTTTTAATAAATTTAATATCAGGATGTAAACAGGTAAGAAAGGCATCACATACATATGTACATATGTATATGGTTATAGCGATATGTATATTAAAGCTTAATTGCAGGGCAGGGACACCTGATGCCATTTCTATATAGAGGTGGAGTCATTACAGATAAATATGTATGTATCTGTAGTAGATGTTATGTTCATATATGCAATTGTATGTATGTATATTATTGATTTGTATATATTTTGCCTTAAAAAAGAGCATTGATTTCTATACATGAAATTTAGCCATATTGTGACACCAACAAATAAATAATCTATATATTTATTTATTTATTTATAAGTATATAACCCCTGGTAACATGCATTTTCTGTGTAAATTTTTGCCTAGCTGCAGAGTGTCTTAAATACATACATATATATGTAGATATTTTCAGTTATTACTCGCAGAATAAGAAACTACATAGTTGTATGCAAATCAGTGTTGCCACTTTCTGTGTAATTACACATAATGTGTGCAATTGTTTATTCGCCGCGTACACAATATATACAAATAAGTATGTCGTTTATGTTTTGTTATTCAGTTCATTATAGGTATTAAAATTTTACATTTGTACAAGTTATTAACCAGTTTTGCAAGTATGCTGACCACAAATTGTTTAAATAATAGTTTAAAAGTTTAAAAAAGTCACTAAATTTATTTTGATTTTACCATATTTAAAAAACAATTTGTGTTCGGCAACAATAAAAGCAACTTTTACAGGGACAGTAATACGTAAAAACGCATATTGAGCTTAACATTTTGTAAATTTGTTTAAATTTTTGCTTTTGTTTAAAAGAATAATTAAATTAAAATATATATGTTCAGATAGTTACTAGATTTTTTATTGTTTGTAATCTGTTTTTAAAATATAAAAAATGTGTTTTAAAATGTGAAGTTAGAAGCCAATGTTGAGTAATCTACAAACTTTTTCCCGGCAACACTGGTGCCAATAAACAAAATCTAAACAACAGCAACAACAACAATATGCAATAAAAAAATTCACCTTAACCCTACTGCTTTTACCGACCAAAGCTATTGTTTTGTAAACAACTTTATTTTCTCCCACTCACTCTTTGCATACAATTTCATCTCCCACAAAGTGCATTGTTTTGGATACTCTTTAATGTGCGCATGTTTTAACTTTCTTGTGCACTTGTGGTTGCAATTATACACTTCGAGTAAGAGTAGTGGTGATAGTAGTAGTTTATCTTAAGTTTAAGTATTTTATAGACATTTTTATGGCGCACCAGAACAGAACATTTTAACCATGAGTTGGGTGTATGTACGTATGCAGCAGGGCAATACTCTTTTGTTTATATTTGTTTCTCTATGTATGTATCTATGTAATGTTTGTGTTTAAATGTAGATATGTACATGTTTTTATTTTCAAAAAAATTGTTGCTATTGCTGCTGTTATATCTTTGTTGAATTGTTTAGCAATTGTAAACTATAAAAACAACAATAATATACATTTTATATACTCGCATGTATACAAAAATTGCATTGAGTATATACATAAATATGTATGTATGTATATCTGTATAAAGATACTATATATTTTTTTTGTGTTTCTTTAGCTTTTCCTCTCTGGTTGGATTTCGTTGTTTCGTTTAAGCTTTTGTGCCAGAAAAATATAGAAGTTGTTGTTGCTGTATTTTTTGTAGGCGTTATTTTTCGAAAACTTGTTTCTTATTGGTTGTTTCCAGCAGTTTTGTTGCAATATTTTGCTTTGTTGTGTTGTTATTTTTCAAACATAACAGTAATGATTGCATTTTCCCTGTCTACATACATATACTTGTATTTACCAAATACATTTAAATAAACACAATCAAAAGCTACAAAAAATGGGTGCGACTAACAGTTTTGCTATTAATACATTATTGGAGTTTAAAAGTTTTAATGCAACTAAATAAATACAGTTTTCAAAATGGCATCCTAATTAAATAAACTACCATATACATATGTATATGTATGTATGTACATATGTATATGCAAGTGGATGTACTGTATGTAACAGTACAAGCGCTGTATTGTCTTTTTACATAAATACGTATATATAATTTTGCAGCCTTTTTAAATTACATACACACATACATATGTAAATCCATATCCAATTGTTTCTATATTTAATTGAATTTTATTTGTATTTACACTCTTCGAAATTAATCATCTTAATTTTAAATAACTTAGAAGTCAAAAACAAAATATTTTTGTACAGATTGTAGAAAGTTAAAAAACACAAGCTACTAAGAAACTACAAAGAACTTTAATTGCAATTTTTTTAAACAAAATTTATTTTATAAAAAAACAAACAGCCGTATTTATAACAAAAACTTAGCATGGAGTTAGCATAAGTGTCATTTTAAATGCATTTGTTTTCCATTTTTCTAAACTCGTGTTAACTTAAAATCAAACTCTTATTATTGGGAGCTAGAAACTCATTATAAATAAACTGTTTGCCAACACTCTACTTAGCCTAATTGGCTTGCAAGTGAGCAGAAAGTTGTATGCGATGTATACGTAGTTTCTAATTTTTCGTTATAGATACGGCCGAAAGTTTTTAAAGGATCTAAATAACCTTAAGGTAACATTGTAGCACAGAAATGTCATTCATGGTTTTAATAATGTTTCTATTGAAACATCCTAATCACATTTTTTTTAACCTTAACTTTTTTTACAATAAAATCATGTTTTTTAAGTAAAGCACACATAATACAACAAACCAAAAGGGCATCCGTATACATACAGTGTTTGACAAAAATAAGTATGCAGCTATTCAAACTGAACATTTCAATAAAATAAAAGTCTGAGAATTAATTCAAACTCATTTTGTAAATGACAAAGACTGTTTTCAATACTAATACAGAAAATATTACAGTGTTCCAGAAAGTTTTTGAATAGTTTATATCATAATGTTTTGCGAAATCTACATTATTTTTACGAATTACTTAGCTAACGAGTGGTTTTTTCCAATGCTTCGACCATGGTATCCAGCGCTATGCAACACACGGCAAACAATTTCTGGTTTGCAATATCTTTCAACTTCTTCCTCGATTTTTGCTTGTAGTTTCGGGGCACTTTTCTCTGGATTTGCTTTAACTTTTGTAACAATAATCCTTTCTTCTTGGCTACCAAACACACTGAACCAAAAATTTACCTAAATATGGCAAAATTGGGTGTTAAAATGAAGAAAAGTAGGTTATTATACAGCTAACAGAATCGTTATTCAAGACTATGGATTTTTTTCGTAAAAGAAAATAATTTTAGTGGCACCGCCCATTAAAAGAAAATACTTAAATAGAGTCGGATACCTTGCAATTTATGTACGAATTCGATAAAAAAAATAAATTTATTTAAACAAATAATATAAAATTGCCTCCTATTCGCTTCTCATTTTTCCTATCCTGGCTTCTAACTATCAAAAGCTATGTATTCTGGGTGTTGCTTTTTTAAACCGTGTTTATTTTAGTCCGTGATAGTCAATATCTAAAGTGTATTTATCAACAAACACATTCAAAGTTTTTTATATGGAAATAATGTTGTATAAACAAAACAGCAATTTTTGCCAAAAAAAAAAATTCTTATATAGCGCGACAAAAAATTTTTTTAAACATATACATACGTGTTTCAACTATTTATTGCGGCAGTCCGAATTTCATGAAGTTATTGTTTCATTTCTATGTTTTTCATAAACACAGTATGAACATAAAAATGTTCCTGTAATTCTTATAAGAAACATAAGGTTTTATTCAAATAAACCCATTAAAATTACCTTTTAAAGTTTAAAATCTCGAACTCTAACGTGTTGTAGCTGCATTTTGGTTTTTCTCATAACTTTTACTCAATCCATAGCATTTAATGGATTTGTACGTTACCTTTTATGCGTGTAAAAAATATATGTATGTATTTCTATAAACAAGTTTCATATTATAAAGAATTTATTGTTTTCGGGTATGAATTGCAATGTTCTTCTTTAGTTTTTGGGGGAAGACCCTCGGTTTTTTAATTAAAAAATATTTAAGGACATATAGAACACTTATTATATGGAAATTAAAAATATTTATTAAAATTCGATTTTTTGAGCAAATTATATATTTGCAAAGTGTAATTTGTTGTATTCATAATTTAAAATTGTTCACTTTTCCATAATAACAAAAGCCTTATTCAAATGATTTAATTATTTCTTAAAAAATCGTCACCAGTAAGAAATCGTACTTGAGGCCGGCATACGCGTCGTACAAGCCAGGTAAATAATCTCAGATCCAGTCAGACTGATGAAGAGTGTTCAAAAGGCAAATCGTGTAAAATTTTCCAAGCACGATCTGTTATCACTTCAGATCGATGGTCACAGTCAAGTTCGACTCGCACATAACTTACAACGTCGAATAAACAGACAGTCTATTAAAACATTAATATAAAACACATAAATATATAGATATACATATATTTTTTCGCAAAACGCATTTCTAATTTTTTTTTTCATTAGTAAATAACTTTCGTGCGAAGCCGGGGCGGGGCGCTCAGCTAGTTTGATATAAAAACTAAACTTGAAAAAATTAATAGTAAAAACGAAGGCCTGGATGAAGTGAAATGTATATGTATGTATGTAAACATTTTGAAAAAACTTTGTCAAAACAAGTTTTAAAATATAATATGAAATAAATATTGTTCTTTTAAATATGCGCCAATCATATCGGAAGATGTAGAAAAAATATTTTCAATTTATTAAACTTTATTAAGATCTAACAGACAACGCTTTTTATTTGAAAATCTGATTCAATACTTTGTTGTTTATTGCATTAACAATTACCAATAAAAATCTTGTCTAATTTAATTCAGAAAACCCGTTCCAATTTAATTTTAATACCTGACATCTTTAGAAGTTTCTTGTTCAAGTGTTATTGAATTGTTAAACCAGAAATTTATTTTTTCCCTAAAAAAACGTGCTTTACGTTTTTTTTTTTCAAAAGGATATTTTTTGCATTTTTGAGCATATTTTTAAGTTTTTACTGCATATTTAATGCGCATTAAAACCTTTGTTTAGTGGTTTCCCTGGTAAATCGCAGTTCGTTACATTTAATTTCTTGTTATTTTTCACTCCTCTTAAATGAGTTATTAAATGTCATTTTAAACAATGATCATGCCACTGTTATTTTGATTTTAATTTTTTTTTTACACTTAAGACAAATAAATATTTTAGTTAGTACGAAGACCTCAACGGTGAAATTTATGTTTTTGGGTTTTGTCTGCACTAAACATACAAACATGTTTAAAAACACTGCCATTTTACTCATTTATCTAAAAAAAATAGTAATTAAAATTAAAAGGACAATGAGAAACAGCAATATTATTTGTTGGCTGTTAGTTCACACACGAAAAAAAGAGACAACAAAAGTACGAAAACATTACTTCACAAAGTAAAACTTGATAAATTAAAAGTAATAACATTGCAGGTAACAGTTACTTAACATTTTTAGTCACTGTTGCTACTAGTCATTTTCTAGTCACGGTTATAAAATCACAGGTATCGCTTACCTATGTATGTTTAAGTTATGTATGTTTATGATATCCTCTGATGGTACATCAGATCGTATGTGAATTAAAATGAAAACAAAAATCAATCATACCACATGTGTTACTTCTATACTAAAGTACTGCTGTTGAAATCAACCAGTGAAACAGTGACTAAACTTTTGTTTTTCTTTTAAACCGAACGAATAAATGAATGAACAGAAATTTTGCATGAAAAACAAAAAACAAAAACATGTAATTACGGAGTGAGAGATAATATATGACAATTCATTCTTATAACCATAACAAATGATATTAAATGGTGATAATGTGGACGAAATTAGTGCAATCAGTAAAAAAAATATTAAAATCTATTAAGCAGTAAGTAAAATGCATTGGAGCATACAAACATACATTCACACGTTCAACATGCAAACAACAAAAAATCATTCACACGACTTGTTTTGAAGACTACGATCATAAATAAAACAAAATCCGATTCGTTTGTATACCCTTCACCACAGGTGACAAATAAATACATTTTCTTTTGAATTCTTATAAGCATAATTTCCATATTCAAAAGACCAGCTGCGCCAATTTATGTATTTAATAACCTTGATTTTATTTAATGTATTTTGCTTAAGCATTTTTTAAATAAGTTGAATTTTAAAAAAAATTCGGTTAAAATAAACGATCGTTTAACTAAAACTGCCGCACATTTGTATATCGAGAAAACCTTCTTAATTTTTAAGGCCAGGAATGTACGCTTGTAAAATCAATTGTATATTTCTTTGTGCTTATAAAGGGTGTTTTTATAGAGGTATACAACTTTGAAATGGAATAGAACAAAGATGAATTTTTTAAGTTGACATGAAATTTACTTTATTCGAAAGATAATCTTCTGGCATTATAATTTAAATATGACTTCTGGTATATGACCGCCACGGCTGGCTCGGACGTAGTCAAATCTGGAGGACTTTTTCTGACTTTTTCCAACATTTGTAGCCGTATATCGGCAATAACGCGGCGAATGTTGTCCTCCAATCGTTTTAGGCTTATCGGCGTAGACTAGCAACTGCACATATCTCCACAGAAAATAGTCTAGCGGCGTTAAATCGCACGATCTTAGAGGCCAATTCACGGGTCCGAAACGTGAAACTATGCCAAACGTTTCCTTCAATATGTCACAATATGGCACATCATGGTTGTTAAATTGATGAACGAAAAAATTAGTAATCATGGCTCTATAGCGGTCACCTTTGACTGTTACGTTCTGACCAGCATCGTTTTGAAAGAAGTACGGAACAATGACCAGCCCATAAAGCACACCAAACAGTCAGTTTTTCTGGATGTAACGGTGTCTTAACATACACTTGAGAACTTATTTATTTATTTATTCATTCAGTAAAGTAATACAAAGCCTTCTAGGCCAAAATTTAAATATGTATTACAAAGTATCAGAAAACATGAGTCCTTAAATCTTATTTTTAAAAAGATAAAAAATTAATTATTAAATTATCAATTAATTAATTATACTACAAATCACAAAACTGATATAGTAGGCTCCCCAGCCAAAAATTATACGAGAAAAAATACTTATAGTAAAAAATTAAAGAAAAATGGTCCAAATCAGTAGTAACTCTAAGCAGGTTAGGAAGGAAAAGAAACACACATTTACATCTTCTCAAAACATCATGTAAAATCAGCAAAGTATCTCAAAAGTTTAAGACGAAAAACGTTATTAGAGTGAGAGAAGGTACGTAGCTCGTACCGTAAACAGTTCCAGCTACGCGCAACTTTCACTTCAAAAGACCTTTCAAACACCAATCTAACAATCCTAGGAATGTAGACTTGAGGATTTCTAGAAGTTCGCAAAAAAAACCAATCTACCTCACAAGGAAGAAGGGAAACCATTCTTAACAACATTATGAAACAATAGTAGACTACGATACATTAACTGTCTTAATTGAGTTGAGCTCTTATAAAATATTGGTTTTTTATCAATTTTTAAAATATCCAAACCTGATATTGCTTTTTATACCCTTCACACATGTGGTAAGGGTATATATAAGTTTGTCATTCCGTTTGTAATTTTTTCAATATTCATTTGCGACCCTTTTAGATAGGAAAGTTGATTTAGCCATGTCCGTCTGTCCGTGTGTTGGTTGAAATCAAGTTTTCGTAGTTGTGTAAGGTATTAAATTTTTGGAAATACTTTCTAGAAAATCGCTATTGAAAACTAACAAGATCCATTATTAACCGGCTGAGATATAAGCAAAAAACGACCTTTTTTAAACAAAATTATTATTGTTTTGCAGCCTTGAAATAAACTATAAATATATATTTGAAAGAAATTATACCATTTGGCCACACATGGTGAAAGGTATATAAGATTTGGCACAGCCAAATATAGCACTCTTGTTATATTTTAGTCGGTGGCATGGTGTAGTTGTTAGAGCGTTAAACTTTTAAACCGAAGTACTCCGGTTTGAAACACGACAGAGGAAGAAATAAAAATTATAATAAAATAATTGAAAAAAAAAACAATCTTTTTTAGTTTTTATTATTTTAAATAATTCAAATAATCATTTTGGTGATAGGTGCAAGTTTGAACATTTTTTTGCTTGGTTGAATCATTTTGGTAATCAAAACAATTTTTAGTTTTTTCTGTGAATTGTCAAAGTTCATTATAAAAAATTTTAACAGGAAATTCTCTTCGTCTTGCAATTGCCTTTTTTTGTAGTTACCATCATGCTTTTAATATCATCGCTACAGTGAGTTTTTTTCGGTGGCACGAAATTTTCCAAGCAAAAATTAAATTTCTCTTATTATTGAAAACAAATCAAACATCTAAATATTAATTAACATATGTTTATGTATGTATTTAATTTCAATTTTCAGACGACTACCTTATCCGAAAAACCTTTGTGCTCTACAGACTCATCGATCATATCATTAAGGGCCACAAAAGAAGGGGTACGCAAAATTCTAATTGTCTCATCGAAAGGAAATCTAATACATTTGAGAGATGCCATCTCTGGTGTACTATTACGTACATTCGCTGTACCAGAATCAATAAATATTTATAGTATACTTTTGAATGACGGAATAATCTATTGTGGCACACAGAAAAAAGAAATACGAAAATATGACTTTGTGGTAGGTGACCAACTACTTAAAGTGAATTTGTTAAAGAAAACTTTATTTATAAAAAAAAAAATCGTATAATATCTTTAACAGAGCGGTGAATATTTGGGTGGAATGACCTGTGGCAATGGCGCAGTTAGCATGCAAATTTACAACAATAAATATATTTTTGTGGGATGTTATGATGGCTTCATTTATATATTGGACAAAGCAACGAGTAAACAAATCGGTCGCTTGGCTGGTTCCGGCAAAATGATATTAACTTTAGAAATTATAGAGGATAAGGTAAGCATTTCAATTATTGCTGGTTATTTTAGAAACGTCTCGATTGATTTTAGCGAAAAACCAAGTTTCTTCAAATTTTTATGTTATAATAGGTCTGTTCCAGGTGCATAACAAAACAGTCCGGACTATTGAGAGTAAAAAGAAAATTACTCTCTGAATGTGACAAAGTTGTCCAAAATTGCTGGAACGCAAAAAACCACAATTGAACAATTTGAAATGCCAATGCTGCTTACTTTCTCAAATAAATTTTTTTTTAGTGATTTTAGACGCTTAAAATGCATAAATTAATTAATGCATATGCATCATTGGCAACAGCTGTAAAAAGTAAAAGCCAGTTATTATGTAAAAATGAAAAGCCAAGTAACTACAGCATGTTCTCCTTGAACTTTCATTTTGCTTTTTAATCAATTTTAAATAAAAACTTTCTTCTTCTTATTTAAACATTTACTTTCTTCCTTTTTTTTTAATTTTTTTGATTTTTTCATGTAAACAAAAAACATCTAATATTTTAATTCTAGACCGAACTTACCTAAGGAACAAGTTCGTACAACTTTGTACAGAAAATGTATAATTTTAATCTCTCATTTTCTGTCAAAATTGCACAAAAATTGTTATCTGGAACGCTTTTGGACTAATTTGTGCGAGTTCGGACTGTTTTGTTATGCACCTGGAACAGACCTAATAAATTTGAAAACCTTAACTATTTGTATTCGTCTAAACCGCAATGGAATTCTTTAAAGTTTTCGATTGTCTTTGCATATGCAGTAATAGTTATGAATTTCATATTTCCAAATTTGATAATACATGCGCTTATTCAGTATGTAAAATCATGTAGTCTTTTAAAGATACATACATACATATGTATATACAAATAAGTATTTGAAAATAAAAAATCATCAAATCATATGTTTTTTTAATCACTAAAAATATTGTAAAATTTAGTTGTTACCTTTTTGGGGCCTTTTTAACTACTAAACTTCTCTAAAAATACGTTTTCGGTACTTTTTGGAAATTCAAACTGTATAGGAATAAAGACGGGTAAAAACGGAAAAAGGGTTAATTAGTAAAAAACTGATCCGATTTGAATAAAATTTACGTGAAATTTTTGAGTAAGCAGTTTGGGATAGCGAAGCTGACCGGGTCCATGCTAGTAGTATGTACATATGTACATATTTACAAATTACAAAAAAAAAACCAACAATTTTCATTTTTTTTTTTAATATTTTGAAATTCTACACAATTTAAATTATAGTTTAATTTTGTAATTAAAATGCCCTTAACCAATTACTGCCCACTGTCCCCATATAAGGACACCTGTTCAACTGATAGAAACTCTTTAAAAAACCGTTATGTCTTTTAATGTTAAAACAAATATCTCTTAAGGGTTTAACCAAATCGTAGAAGAGCCTACAAGGTGCTATAGCAAATGCAAATGTTACTTTTAGCCCCTTTAGTTGCGCACTCTTATTCGGTTTACTTTGTTGATTTGAAATTTGCTATTTTTGTGCTAATAAGTTTAATATAAAAAACTACTTATCATTTATTTTCCGAATAGTGTGTAAAAGATTTTAAAAAAAAGTTTAAAATTGTATTCCAAAACAACCACATGAACCACTTTAAACTTGTTGTTACAAAAATACTTTAACAATGTCAAAATTATTGCTGTCAACTGTTTTGGTAAACAAAATAAAACAACAACTTTTTTCCTTCTTTTAATTTTCCACACAGAAATTAATACAACATGCTTGTAATTAAAACTGTGCCAAATCGTTCGTTTCAGTGACCGCTCATTCTGTTTTTTAATTAGCAAAAACTAACCCGTTCGTTTAATCGTTCACTTTTGAACGACAGTACGTCAACAATGCTATTTTTTAGGAATTCATTCTTATTTTAATATGTTGTAAATAGTTAAATAATATAAATAAATTGAAGAATTTATTTTAAAAAAAATTGCATTAATTAAATTAAAAAAATCGTATATAATTAATTTTATAAAAATTTTTTTTTTTTTTGTTCTTTTGACTACAATTTTTTCGTTCTGTAATATTTGTTATAAATAATCATTAACAAGAACTTTGGATCGAAAATAATGACTTCTTTCCTTTAAAAAAAAATGGAAAATTTCTGTTATATGTATAATGAAAAGGGTGCAGTCTAAAATTCATTATCTCTTATTAATACACAAAAACTCAACTGAAACAAAAGAACAACATAAAAAAACACTTGAACGAAAGCAAATTTCACACAAATAAAAAACCAACGAACGAAACATCGAACGGTTTACTATTAACCGAAAAGCGTTTAGTTGAATAACCGCATCAATTCGTTCAATTCAGTGATTCATTCAATTTAACCCGTCCGTTCATGTACGACACAGCTCTGCATGTAATATTTGACTGATTGGCCCAAAATCTGCAGACATATGGGTGAAAAAACAGAACAGAGCTCTCAAAAACAATACTGTTCTGTAAAATACAGAACGGATGGTCACCGTTAATAAAACAAGTTTTATGCTTTCATTACCAGAAGCAAATGCTTTATGTGAAAAAATGTTTTCGTTAATGATTAATATATTTGGAATGATGAAAAAAGTCAAACCAGTAAAGGACACTGTTAAAAGTATGCTCATTTTAAAAATATATTACTTTTAAAAATTAAAAGTTTGTTTGTTGCCGGAAAAATTCTAGCTGTTGCAGACTACATATGTTACACAGATTTCAAATATAGACATAAGTAAAAAAAATTCAGCTCTAGTTTTCGAGATATAGCTTTGTATAAAATGATGGCAGTTGCGTGACATATGTTAGTATAACTGGAGAACGGTATGTCCTATTCAACTAAACCGGAAATCCGAAATTCGGCAACCAAATTATCTTAAAGTTATGTTAGCATTGTTAATAAATAAATTTGCTCAGTAACTTCAGAGATATCGAAAAAAAATACTTTTGGTACAAAATTTCAGAATTTTCGTTTTTTAAAAGTTAATAAAAATAAAAAATGCAAGAGAGAAAATTTTTTTGTCCAGTAGCATATAGTTAAATTTATATAAAACAAATTGAGCTTTTTCTTATTGAAATTTGGTTAACAACTTTGGATTTTAAATATAAAATTTTGTGACAGAACCCATTTTCACAAATTTTGTGATACATATGTATCAACAACATCTACAATTTTTTGGCAACAGATGTACTGTAAACTAGTGCTATTTATAGAAATAAATATAAAATGATATTAAGTCTAAGCAATTTTTAAGTTATAGCTATATATATTTTTTTTCCAAAAACTAAAAACCGTACTGATTTCGAATCAAATAAAAATGTCACCCTCTCTCTATGTAGCACTATAAACTTATTTTTTAATAAAAAAGAATACATAATTGTAATATTTTCTAATCTTTTTTGCAGATTATTACTTCAGCAAAGGATAATACTATGAAAGTAACCGACATACCAAGTTATTGTTTAAAAACAATGCCAACATAAATAAACTTTAAAACCCACATTACAAATAAGAAATAAAGAAAAAATTTTATTCTACTTCAACCAGGAAAAAGAAACTAAAAATTCGAATGAACGAATAAATGAATCATTAGAAACATTTTTCCTCTTTTATTATTATGTATTTTAGTTAATTTTAATCTCTCATTTCAATTGCATAAGACAAACTTATAATTTTACTTCAAATAATTTGCTTTATTTAAAAAAAAATATTCAGCAGAATAATATTATTTATCATAACATAAATACAAAATACATATATGAATGCAATACAAAATTGTTAAACAATTTGTATGCAGAAGCAACATCATTTAAAATATACAA
>NDXZ01004914.1:0-31230 GCA_003055125.1 Paykullia maculata | reverse complement strand
ATTTAAAAAAATATTATTAATAATGTGGTAAATAAATGTGGTAAAAAAAAACTAAAAAGTCAAAAATAGTTAAATCATTTGTTCGTTTTGTCTTTCATTTACTTCAACGGGTAACGCGTGCAGTCAATTGCATCTGATGTAATTTCTGATTTAACTTTTGATTGTGATCTTTAAGGTAAGATATAAGATCGGCCTATAATTAAACATTAGTATTATTAAAAGAGATTTTAAATTAGAGTTTTAAAATTAAAAATATTGTACCTGTTTCTCTAATAATTCCGCAACATCACCGCCTGGTTGCATAAGACCCAACGAACCAGCAACAATGTTTGTTCCAGCCAAAGCATCGGGACTTGCTAAGGTTTTGTTAAAACCATAAACTTTTACTAAAAATTTAGAAAATAGTTTTAGTTTTGTTATATTTATTTTGCATAATTTATTATCTAGAAATCCTACCAATATAGATGCTATGTGTTGTTACCAATACTAATGTTTCGGATATTTGAAACATTGCTATGCACGTTATAGGTGTAAACCAACTGTCCCATAGTTGCGTACCATAATAATGATGCAATAGTGCTTGAACCATTAACAACACCGTGTTGCAGGCCGATACAATATTTAAAGAAACACCATTATGCATGACCATACAGCGATGAAAATCGTGATAGCCATTCATTCGCAAGTTGTTGTGTCTTTTTTTTATCAAGTGATCAAACAACTAAAAATTATTTAAAAAATTAAATTATACATATGTTGAAAGTATACAATTTTTATTTAATGCTCAAATGAAAAATATTATTTCAAAACATCATAAATATATTTTAATTATTAGTAGAATTAATGATTTCACCATTAAAAGAAAAACAAACAAAAAAATTTTACGTCGAAGCAGAACTTAATCGTAGTTTTGTATTTTTGCCATTCGACACCAATTTTTTTGTAAACAATCTGCTCTTTAAAGAGCAAGTAAAGTGTTTTAAAAATTATTTTATTTTCCGGTGTAGGTATAAATTTAATATACATACCCACCTAATATTATAGTTCAACACTTTTTAAATTATTTTATAACATGTACTTACAAATGTAATAAGCCAAAATGCCACTCGCAAACATGTCATTATAAAGTAAGCTTCACTTCGTTTTTCTTCCGGCCACACAGCCGCCAACAATGTGCCAACGAAGGAAATTATTACAGATATAAACAAATGAACGCTAGAAACAAATAAAATGATTAAAACAATTTTAAAAAAAATCCTTAAATGCATATGTACATATATACATACATATATTTTAAAGGAATTATTATAAAATATTAAATACCTGTAGGAAGCAATTGTATTTAATTTTTTAAAATGACTACTTCCTCCAGAAGACAATATGGGTTCAACATCGCTGCCTATATTATTGGACACTGTGGATGATTCCCCCAACACGTCATCCATATATTGTGCACTCTACAACAAAATGTTTCCAAACCTATTAACAAACAAATATTGTTTTATTGTACTTACAGCATTCATATTGAGTCTATTGGGATTTAAGCTAACCATTCTATTAAAAAAACGTTCTCCTACTGTAGCCAACTATGCACCCTTCCTTTTTCGTATCTCCGATTTACTTTTAATATAACTTAATCATTAATTTCATAAAGACAATGACTCAGTTAATGTGTTTCATTGTGTATATACGCACTAGTTATTATTTTTTATATTATTTGTATTTATTTTTTATTGCAATAGAAAATCATAAAAACAAAAATTTGCAAAAAAAAATTGATTTCAGAAAATGAGTTGCCAAGTTCTTTTAGGGTAAATGTCAAAAATTTCTATTATGTATAAATATTGTGAGACGTAAAAGTTATTTTTGCATGCATTTCAAAGATTTTTAGTTTAGGAAATGGCTAAATTATTTGTAATGACAACAAAAGTATCCTAAACATATTTTTTTAGCTTATTTTATTTTATTATCAATATATCTAAAGCATTGTATGACTGTTCTATTACAAATTTACCAGTGAACTAATATGGTATGGCAATATTCTTAAATTATAAGGGCTGGCATCTCAATTGGAAAAGTGCAGTTTAAAGTAGTTCACAACCAATACGAAATATGTACCAAATTTTTTAATAAAAAGCAAATGCAAATTCGTATAACATATGTAAAAAAGAATAATCCGACTTTAAAGATAATGAGGTCATAAAATTGAGTTTATTTTTTCTCAATTTCTCAAATAACTATCACCGTCAAGTTATGCATCGCTAGAACAAATGCAATTATACAAAAGTAACCAAATTTTTTTGTTTAAGTGTAGGAGTGAACTCACCTCACTTTTCTCTTCATGCTTTTAATTGGTTGTAAAAAAAAAATTTTTTTTAAATATAAATAAAGTTGGACATTATTGCAACACTACAAAAAAAACTGCTGATAGATACAAGCTATCACCTTGTAAAATACACACCTTGAGTGAAAATTTAAAATTGTTGTTTTTGTTCCAATAACTAAGCACTTGTTAAATTTTCGTTCGTTTTAAACTAACGTTTTCTGTAAACAGCATATAAAACACGTGATTTTAAAAAAATTAAGTGTTGTTTTTGCGTAATTTCTTTGTGTTCCCATCGACAAATTTAAACAAGTTATCACGTTACCATGTTTAGTCTTACAAAGTGCAGTTATTTTAAACATACTAACAAGATAATTTTGCAATAAAATTTGCTGTTTGCAATACCTTTAACCAAGTTGTAACTCTGTATTTATCAAAACTTTAACCTATGTAATCTAAACTAAGCTTTAGGTTATTAGAATTAATTATATGTATGTATGTACCTACATACATATATAGATAGGAAACACAAACTAAATTCAGGTTGGGAAATTTTTTAAACCACTTTTCGTTTGTTAGTAAGCAGCTAAAAAGTTTAATTTAAATTGCTTAAAAAAATACAAAATTTCTAACCTTAACAGAATTAGTAAGAGCGTTATATTCGGCTATACCGAATCTTATATACCCTTCACTACGTTCTCTGTGTGTAAATTGGTACATTTTTTTCAAAATACACAAACATTTTTTTTCCCAATATCATCAAAAAAAAAACAAACAAAAAATTGTTTTTGCTTATATCTCGAAAAAAAATTTTTTGCTTAAAATCGAAAATTTTTTTCTTTAAAATTTCCCAAGAGACATGTCTTACACACAAATATAATATAAACTTAAGAAAACGAGGCGGTCGTCTTTTTATGCTTATATCTCAGCCGGTTAATAATGGATCTTGCCAGTTTTCAATACCGATTTTCTCGAAAGCATTTCCAAAAGTTTGATACCACATACAACCCTGGGTAACCTATGTGAGCTACGTAAACTTGATTTCAACATACACACGGACAGACGGACATGGCTAAATCGACTTCCCTATCTATAAGGATCCCAAATATATATACTTTATAGGGTCGCAAATGAGCATTGAAGAAATTACAAACGGAATGACTAACCTATATATACACTTAACACATGTGTGTGTGTGAAGGGTATAAAAATGGGTGTTAGCCTTAAAGACAAGAAAAACGTAACAGATAACCGAAAACGTAGTGAAAGTACATACCTATTTGTGTTTTGTTACATCAAAAATACAAGTTTTTTAGCAACATAAAGTCCCTGCGAAAAATAATTTTTGCATTTTTAAAGGCTAAAATTGGTGACGTGAATATCCTTAATTGTAGGCAAAATATATGTGTTTCTCAACTAAATTAACATTATGAGTGCTAATTCTAAAGATTGTTTAGAGTGTCGTTTAATAAGCGGATTTGGTTTATTAGGAGTTAGTGCTTACGTATATCATCAAGCAAGACACCGAAAGAAGTGGGAACGCTATACTATGAAAGTCATATCAGCCAGTAAGCTATAAATTGCCGTTTTATTTGTTTTTAACTTCATTGAACCTTTATCATTTTTACAGGCTTTGGCGCACTGGGAGTAGCACGTTTATTAAATCTTTCTTTTCTAAAGTCAAAAAATGAATAAACAAAAAATTTTCATATAATACCTACACATACATAGATTATCTTTATTATAGAATTAAACTTATCTTGTCTTATTAAATATTTAACTGCAGCTTAAACATCCTCATTACTATGTTCCTCTTCACTGTCATCACCTTCATCCCAGTGTTTGATTTTCTTGTTAGTCATAAAGTCGTCTCTTAAGACACTCCATTCCGAATTCTTTTTCTTACCACTGCCACTTTCGTCGTCGCTGCTTTCACTATTTTCTTTTAACTCATCCTTTACAGGATTGTCTACTTGATCCGATTTTGACCTTCTTCCACTCATTAAAACATCCAAAAATTTCCGCTTATTTATGTTTTTTAAAACTGCCTCTTTGCGGCTGTCTAATGGCCCAGCTTCCTCTAACTGATACTTCAATTCTTTTTGTTGTATGCGAACAGCATTAAACAGCTGTACTACACCGCGTGTGGCTACTTTACGCAAGGCTCTTTCTCGCTCAATGTCCTTCCAAGAAGGTCTTACTCTTAATTCAAGTTTTTGATTTTTCGCTTGCTTTAAACTAGATTCTAGGTCCTCTTCGGTGATTTTTTCTTCCTTGATTTCACCGTCAACTTCAAAGCCGAAATTGACATCCACATCTTTTTTATCACTGGACTTGATTTTTTTGGCCCGAGACAATACCAAGGTCTTCTTTGTTTTGGGTTTAGTAGTGCCTAAAACTTTGGCAATTGAATCCGCCCAACCTGCATTGCCCTCTTGTTTTTCATCAGAACTCTCATCCGTAGATCTGTTTTCCTCTAAGTCTGATGGTTTCTGTTTTGTTAAAACTTTAAATAATTTAATTAAGATTTATGTTAAAAAAAAAATAATTTACCTTTGTTTTTAGAACGTTTTTCTAAAGAAATTAAAGCCATTTCTATAAATTTGAGCAGTTTTTGTAGAACAAAACACAAGTTTTGTTATTTTACCTTTTCACGTGTTTTGTTAGTGCTGCCAGTAGTGCTAATAAAACAACTTAAAACAATTGGCAAAAAAATTATTATATATCATATTATTATAATTGTAAAGAATAAAAACACTGCTTTTCTAATGCTAAAGTTATAAAAATCACACATGTTAATTGAAAAATTTATGTAAATAGTTGAATTACGGCTTAATTTATATTGTAAAAGATTATCAAATATTAAAAAAAAAGGTGGCAGCTTTAATTCTTGAAAATAAATTACACAAGATGATTCTCTAATAAGAGCTTTTTGACGAAACTATATGTTTTTTAAACTACAGAAAAAAAATGTTAAATTACATTTCTGTATACACAATATATTAAAATATATTCGTTTGTTAACAATTTTCAAATATGAATTTTGACAAAGGCGTTCAAATAAATGCCAGTTGTTTTGTATTATTGTATATGGTGTAGTATTGCAATCACCTTATATGAATTCGCCTTGTTTATATACATACCAAGGTAAATTCATCATAATTCATAAGTTCGCCTTGGTGGTTTGTATACATCCAAAGTGAATTCGTCTTGTATACATCTGTGGTATACAAATTGTCAATTGCTTCCAGTTTTCGGTTCATTTCCTTTATTCATCATTTTTTAAAAAGATTAATAAGAAAATGTTAAAGATAAAATTAGAAGCTTTGGAACATCCAACTCCTCACAATTTGGACTATAATGGTAACTTGCCTAATAATAATAGCAAATATAACTAAAAGATTAATTATTGCAGATCGAAAGGTTTTTGCAAGTACCATTCTATGGTTGGAAGACCAAAAAATTCGCACTTACAAAATTGAAGACCGTGAAAGTCTACGCAGGGTAGAAAATATGCAGGCTTGGGAGGAAGCCTTCACACAATATAAAAATGATTTAGGCATGCCGCAATTTGAGACGCCACTTGAGGACATTTCATGGCTTCTTAGCTATGCTATACGTTTGGAGTTCCTTGATACTCCTGATGTTTTTAAAGACATAAGTTCTGCCCAATTGGCTCAAAATATCAACAAATCCATTACTCCGAGCATTAAGAATGAAAATTTTTTCGATAACTTGGATTGTAAGTATGAATTTACATACATATGTATGTATGTGTGTATGTACATCACAAACATTAAAGTTCATTGAATAAATTTCTGTATATTACGCTAGTCAATCATAAAGATTTCGCGGCTGGCATTAGATCCCTGGCTTCCAAGTTAAAAGTACCTCACCATCCTAATCACTTAATACAACTGGAGGCCATTGCTCGTATTGTTAAAGAACGTTTGTCGCCTGATGCCAAGAATCGTAAACCTATTGTAGGTACTCCGTTTCCATTTGAAAAAGGAAATGATATTGTTTATAAAGATGATCCATCTTTAGACTATCCAGTGCGTATTTTGCGTTTATTACAAATACAAAGTCTCCGTGAATTACAAACTCACATAAATGAAACTATAGTTGCCGTACAAAATTTAACTGCAAATCCAAAAACCGATACAAAACTCGGTAAAGTAGGACGTTAAATAAAAATCAAAATACTCAAAATTAAAATCTAATTAATACATATTTATCTTAATGTTAAATCAAGAAACTAAAATAAAATAAAAATCTTTCAAAAAATTTTATTGTAAGTCGTAGTCAATTTGTAGTTGTTTTTAAATGTCTTACTGTCAGTAAGAAAAGTCGATTAAACTCGCCTATTACTTAAATTCCTTAAAAAAGTATAAGATGCTTTCAATAGCAGATAATATGCAAATGATTTTTCCTCAATACCGTTAAATTTTTTTTACAATTGTACGTTATACATAAATCAGTTAGTTTATAAATGCAATTATTACTAATATAGACTCAACTTATTTGTTAATATTTTTAATGCAACTAACTATTAAAAATTTCATCATGTAAGCGTAATCATACAAATTTTAGCAGCTTTATTTAATTAGAAGTGTATGACATTGAGAAGGTGCATAAATTTGTAATGGATTTGCGGAATATATAGTTAAAGGCAAATTCCAAACCATTGTCTCAACCGGTATTTCGTTAGGTGCCTGAAGTTCGCCGACTTCCGGATTTGTTTTACCAAAGTCCAACATGGTACTTGTAACAAATTCAAAATGCAAGCGCCATCGTAGATCTACTGATTCCGTACGAAAAGAGGGTGTAATATGAAGAGGAATTGGTACTACCACCTGTGTTTGTAGCACTGCATAACATACCTCATGATTAACAGCATGCGTTGTTACTTTACCAATTGGTTCAGAGCTACCAACATCTTTATCTTTAACAACCGATGATGTCGTCGACTTATGCATAAAATCTGCTCCAATACCACTTGCCACGCTGGCAATGTCAACAGAGTTAGTAGATGTAGAGTCATTAAAATCATTAGAGATAATTTTATTGCCATTAGAATTAACCAAAATCTCTTGTGATTGTAATTTAACCGAAAATTGTATGCAACGTACCTTGCAACTGGCGAAATCTAAACTACCAACAATATCCTCACCCAATTTATACGAGGGTTTAAATAAACAAAATCGTCCCACAAAACCACGTTTATTTGAAATGCGAAAAAATTTTGGTGCACGACGGGCAGTTACATTCTAAAAAAAAAATACAAATAAAACTTTAATAAAGTAACATGTACATAATTATTTATTTATGCATCTACGTATATATTTATTTGTATTACATGTTGCCATTTGACGAATAAAATATATTATGAGAACTATGCATTAGTCAAATTAATTTACCTTTAAATGATGCCAAGATATTTCCAACTCAGTTACATGTTTCTTTTCCAAAAATGGATTTGTAGGAGCCAACTCATCGTTTGTCTCCTCAGTAATCGGCATTTCGTCCGAACGTGCAATTAGTGGAATAGGTAATACTCTTATAGGTACAGTAAGAGTCTGAACTTTCGACTTAACTCTTTGTGTTGCTATCGTTAATTTATAAAAATATTTAATGTCATGTCCCCTATAAGTGGGAGGACCATCGCGCGGAACAATTTCATTGAAAAAATCTAAAAATATATAGCCTATATAAACAACGCTCAATAATAATTAACAAACAAAAAAACTTACAAATCTTTGATTCATTAGGTTGTAATTTTAAGTCACAAAATAAGATTTTCGGCTTAGTAGCTATTATTACCTCGCCTGGAGCTTGTGTCACTGCATCTAATGCTGTTTTGCCTATCATTTCAGCCAAATCGATGTTTTTATCCGAACCGCCTATGTTGGCGTTGGTTTTGCGATAGCAATGCAGCTGTACTGACGCCCAAGCCAAACATTCAGAAATGTTACTGATTTTAGTATTACCCGTTATTTCATTGTTAAAGTCTTTATTAACAAATTCAATCAAACACTCCACCCGTTCACCAGTAGCATATATAGCAGCGTCAGCTCTTACCAATTTTGCTTTAATTTCTATCATTTCATTGAACAAGGTACATTTATATTATTTATATATTATGGTGGTTTCAAATGATATGTATTTTACATATGATTCGTCAATTTTGCTGCCCATATGTAGTTTCTATAGTTTGTGGCAAGTAATTTTACAGACAACTTTTTTATTTTTTGCTTTAAAACAGTCAGGTACATAATGGTCATAAATCTACCTTGGTCACAAACGAATAGTAGTAAATATGTAGTTTATTTGGACGTTAAAAAAACATTAATATTGTTGTTGCAGAGATGGGTTCACCTTGTTCGATTTATATACCTTGTTTTGTTAAACGGCAGCTGATGTCGGTAACTTTGTCAAACCAAGGTATACAAGTTGTGTATACGAATTATCAACGAAAATGTCGAAGAAATAATCCAAAGCGAATTTAACGTATGTACTTATGTATTTCGTTGATTTTTAAGCACGTAAAGATTTTTAGAACGGAAACAGAAAAAGGACGGTTGTTAAAGATGTCAGTTATAATTAAAAATTCCACAGATTTTTTTCTGCTGCATATTAGTAAATGGCTGTCAAAGATTGATGCTAAAAATTAGCGCTAGAGAAATTTAGAAAAACGGACGTTCATAATATGTAATATCAGTTAAAAAAGAGAGTTGGTTACTTTTTGTATATGGGCTTGTTATTGTTATTTCGAACCAGTTAGTTTAGAGAGAATTATAATGAATGTCAGTTAAACAGCTCAGTTCAAAATATTATTTCAGTTTCTAATTACAAATTTATAAAAAATAAAATAGTGACTCGAATTCAGGTTTGCCAAATTTTTAGATTAAAAGAAATCTGTATTCAGAGTATAACAGAAATGTATGTTTAGCCACAAATAGGAAAAAAAACTTCAGTTAGCTGAAATGAGAAGGTATGTTCTGATAAATGTTTGGCTGTTAAATTTTTGTCACTCTCTGTTAAGTTTAGAAAGTGTTGTTTTGTTTAACTTTGTAATTTTTGTTAGATATTTTCCGTAAGATATATAAATCTAAAATTTAATTACGTAAATTCAGCCAGAATTAAATAAATCTCATGTTTACTAAAAATTTTTTGTACACGTACATGGTACAATAAACAAGGTGACCTATTGGCCCAGCTGATTATCAGCTGAAAATCGACATTGTCACAAATTAAATATATTTTGAAAAAAGGGGTTCTATAACAACTTAAAAATAAAAATACATAAATAAATAATAAGTAAAAGAAGTTTTTAAGGATTTAATATGGCCTTTCTTTGCATAAATCATGGTATTTTAACATTAAGAAAAAACATATACAAGCCGGGGATGGATGTGTTTAATTGATCATATTTTTTGTTTGTTTTAATTTTTATATAAAATGTTTTATTGTAAAACCATAAAGTTTATATGTAGTATAAGAACATTTCTGGGTGTCAATAGATGATATGGTATACCAATTTTGATAGTATTGTTGTCTTGTACTATATTAAAATATATTTGATAAAGTAGCAATTAAAACATTCCGTCCCTGCTCTTTGACAATTTAAATTTTTATACAAAAACAAATTACATGTTTTTTTATTTGTATTTGTTGTAGCAATGAGTTTACCTTGTCTAGTTATACCATGACCAAATACATGTTTTTTATTTGATTTGTTGTAGCAATGAGTTTACCTTGTTTTTTGACCATGTACACGTACGTTCGAAATAAATTGTGTGCTTTTAAGCAACACTGGTATAAAGTCAACTATATTGAATTGCCAACATCTCTGTGCTACTGATTAAATTTGTTTCTTGTGCTACAGTTAGTGAAAATTTTTTGTCCGTATTTAATTTGTGTATTTTTTACTTAAAATATTTTCCGTAAATCTTTTTTTTAAAGTTATTTATCAAAAACGGGACTTGTAAGTAGTGAAAAATATTAGATTTTATATTACTAGAAATAATAGTTTGATAGTGAAAAAAATAGTGCAAAAATTTTTTTGTCAATATTTTACAAGCAGTTTGCCGACGTTTTTTAAGTTGCAACGAACAATGGCGGTGAAGGCTGCGCTGCTAATTTTGTCTGCTTTTGTCGCAACCTAAGCCGCTAACAACTATGTATAATAAGCCATAAAAAAAAGAAAGCACTACATGCAAAAGATAATTAAATTGCAAAGAAAATTATTTTGTAATAGATAAAAAAATTTTGTTTTTATTAAGCGAAAGAAAGCAATATTAATGACATTTTTTATCTTCATGTTTTTGCTCGAAAATATGGTATGAAGACAATCAATTACTTTGCGTACGTCGCCCTTTTTTCGATGTGTGTGTACTGTATACATGTTGTATATGATTTTTTGTGAGTGCGAACGTTGGCAATTAACCCTATAAATGTTTAGGCATCTAAAATTTTAACAGCAAAATTGTACATATTTTATGTTCAAAAAAATCAAATTAAAAAAGATATTTCGCTTTGTTTTTTAAAAAATTGAAGGATATTTTTTAATTTAAAACGACACATTTTTCCTTTGCCTGGTACTTTGCTTTGTCCATTGTGTGGATTCTGGGACAAAAATTTTCAATCATTTTTGCCTTGTGATAAAAAGCATTTGTATGTGTTATGAACTTTTTTACATATTAGTGTGTAGCTGTTGAGTATATGATTGGACTTATCAACGTGGCAGATTTGCAAATTAATTTTTTTTGTAAGTGCTACAACATCTACATATACCATAGAAATATGTACATACATATGATAAGAAGTTTGTTGGTGTCAGTCATTCCTATTTTTTTTTATTTTCTTGGTTCTCATATAAAAACTGAATAAGAAACAAAGCTGCCTAAAAAATATGTATATTTATTAGTTAAAGATGTTTAAATTTTATATTAGTTTAGTTTTACCAGATAGAAAATGTAATGAAAAAGATAAATTACTTCGTTTTTAGTACCTACATAAATGTTTTTCTTAATCATCAATATTTGAATGAAAACTAATAAATTCAAGCTGCCAATTGCCAACCTGTCAAAAAATATACATATGTATGTATGTACATATGGACTAGTATGTAGGTATAAGAAGTTTATTTAGCTGTTCTTATCTTTTAACACACATGTATGTTAAAATGTACATTATAACCTCCATATTTATAGACGATTTTTAAGTTTATTGAATATAAACTTTTAACAACAAAGCTATATTATGCGAATCTTATATGCCCTTTACCAAAATATTTTGTGAATATGAAATATTTTTGTTTTTCCAACTTGAGCTCCAGTAACTGACTAAAAACGTCTGCATATTAAGTAAATTAGCTTTTGAATGTTATATTCTGACGGTATTTTTCCCACTATTTAATTAAGCTTATTAATTCGTTTTTTTTTTCATTGGCGATCTTCTCCCGACTTTTTCCTTTAGATGGACCTAAAAAAAACGTAATTTCCGAATGTTCGGTTTTTTGATTTCATCAACCTTCTTGCTCGGTATACAACCCTACACTATAACAAACAGTTTTCTAAACTTTACTTTAGGAATTAAATTTATTTTCTAGTGCTGTCAGAGGTTTTCGTCAAACTTTTTTGGGTCCATCATGATTGTACAGCATCTTTTAGTCTATTCAGAAAAAAAATGTCATCCCAATACTCTGAAAGGAGTAAAATGTGCTCTGTAGCAAATTTTTATCGTTTTTTAATATTTTTTACTAAGGGTAATAGTTTTTTCCTACAACTCAAGAGGAATATTTGTATTTTTTCGGCACATATCGGATCGTTTAATGTTTAACTAATAATCGTTAATTATTAGTTACCTTTATAAGTCTATGCAATCCCTTTTTATGCGATAACGCTCATAAAAAAACCTAATTGCACAAAATTCGATAAAAATTACTTCTTTTTTGTTCTTTTCACTAAATGTGAAAACATATTTTTGACACCCATATATTGAGTAAGCAAATTCTCTTTCGGTTGTTGTAATGCGTGTGTCTATTTTTAAAGTGGTGGCGTCACATAGTCGTTAAAAATTAAAGTAACGGTATGTGTGCAACAAAAAGCAAATATATTTAAAATTTGTTGTAATTTTTAAATGAAAATAACATTTTGCACTTTTTTTTGCTGTGAAAACATTTTCTTGACAAACTGTATGTATGTATGAGAGACTTTTAAAACGCATTTAGCTTTGCACTAATACATTGCACCTTGTTGCTAAATGCAACATTTAAATTTTGACAATTTTTTCTGTTGCCAAATGCAAAGCATAACAAAAGTACAAAATACATTTGCTTTTAATTCAGAGCCCCTATGTAATGCTGTATCATTTACTAAATAAAGTACCATTTTTTTCTTTATTAACTTGTGAACAGAAAGTTTTACTGTATTGGCAGTAACTTTGTTTTTTATAACGTCAAATATGATTAACCTTAAGTTCAGTGATGCGAATTCGTAGAACCCAAAATGTGTTCAAATTTTCAAGAAAGGCCTAAAGCCAAAAAACTAAAAAAACTATGAAAATTGTCAAAAAATAATAATGATAATAATAAACTGTAAAGCTATACAAAATAATACAACCTGTACAATATTACAAGGGGATTGTTACCTGACAAGTGTGCAAATTCGGTATTAATACTATTTTAATCTATATATGTTTATACAAGAGTAACGTTCCTGGCTGACTGATTCGTCATCGCCCAACCAAAACGGATACAGCTAGAGACTTGAAATTTGGACCTTCTCACTTTGTATAGATCCACTAAAAATTTTTGGAAATTCAAATATTTAGGGGGTAAAAAAGGGAAAAATTGGTAACCTATCTTCTAAACCAAACAAGAAAGAAACAAAATTTAAAAAGCATTGTATTCTATTCAAAAAATAAGCGGCAGATGTCTAGTACATTATAAGCGAATTCTGCATGGGAGTTTTGTTTTAAAAATCGTTAACAAATTTAGAAATTGGTTATAAATAATGGCAAATGTATATTTTATGTACACAAATGAGGGGGTGCTGGGTTGCAACAGAGCTGCTAGTTATTTTAGAACAAAAACTGAATATTTTTAATTTATGTTAAAACCGAATAGCAGCGTTTAAAAAGCAAACAGTTGCTTTTCCATACATGTTGACTGCAGCCTTTTAAACCCTGCCGAATAGGGTTAATGCGTATACATGTATGTATGTAGGTATATGTATATTTTTTGGATTTTTGCTAATTTTTAATACCTCAGTTCTTCCGAATATATCTTATATGTATGTAGACACTACCAGCAGTTTCGGAGACCTGATATCAACAAACACACGGACATAATTAGTTTTGCAAAAAGAAAGGGTAAAAATTCTAAACGAATTTGTTGTTGAAGCCACAAAGATATTTAATTTACTTTTTAAAAATTAAATAAATTAGGTAAACACTTATATGACTTATTGTACTAACGAACTTTAACTTTTAACAAAAATTAGCAAATTTTATTTTTCCAGACATTTTTTCAAAACAACTGTTTGAATAAAAAAAATGACATGACAACAATTGAAAAAAAATTACGGATTAAAAAAAAAACAAGTTTTAGAATTTAATTGCAAAACAAACCAAAAAAAAAATTAAAATATAAATGTTATTTACTTTACTAACGCTATTTTAAAAACAATGTGTTTTTTTTCTCCTTCGATAAACATTTTTTTATTAGTCATTCAGTAGGAGGCATATAATAAATCAAATTTAATTGTTTTATTTGTATGTATTACCAAAGCCGGCCGGCTTTATGTATAACTCTTTCTGTATAAATGAACGTATGTATGTATGTGTTAATATTATTCGAAAAATAATTAATTGACTTGGTGGTAGCTTTTATAAGTTTACTATCAACAAATCATTGAAGAATTTGTATCAGTCAGATCATTGACAAGAAATACTCGCAACACTGTATATGAAAGTTTGAAACACGGATACATGAAAGAGAGAAAGCGAGAGTAAAAAAATCAAAATCAAATCGTAACACGTCATCACAATTGTATAAAGTATAAATGTATTTTAATACACAAGCATTGGGACTTACAACAAAGGAATAAGTTAATACACGATTTTATAAAATGAAAAGATATTTTATGAGCACTGCACATTAAAAATACATACATATAAGTACATATGTACATACAAACATACTGTCAAAGAAGCTAGTACATTCTCTTACATGGTTTGTTTATTACAAATAAACAGAAATTATTGATCTCTTAAATGTATAGAGTACATACCCAAATGTGTGTATGTATATAAGTATATACCCAGTAAAAGAAACGGCATATTATCAATGATTCGTAAAATCATTTATTTAACTGGACACGAAGAACATAATTTAATTTTTGGTGAAACGTCAACGAGTAAAATAATATTTATTTTAAACCAGGGGCCAACTTCTTACATTCGATAGCAATCGGAATTTTACTCGAACATGCGAGTTTTCATTGCTTAAGGTATAGGAATTATAGTTGGAATTTTTCCAATTTTGATCGCTATTGAATGCGAGAAATTGGCCCCAGATCATCTGGGACATATTGTAATTTATCTTTTTAAATTCCTTTCCTCGTTAGTAAAATAAGTTAAAAAAAACTTAAGGGATTCACAAGTTAACTTATGATATCATAATGTCATATGTCCTAAAATTTTTAAATGGTTTCCGTACTTTGTTTACGACAGCACAATAAACATAGCAGTCAGTGTCATATTATTTTAGGACACTTTTAAAATGAAAAACAACTTAAACCATTTTAAATTTTTAGAACATATGACATTATGATATCATAAGTTAACTTGTGAATCCCTCAATTATGTTTGCAATCAATGTTTGCTACATCAATTTCATTTAAAGATTTTGGTTAGAAAGAATAAAACAAAGAAAGATCTTAACAGCTGTTGAATTTCGTTCTCACTTACCACAATATAAAGTAGCAAAGGGAAAAATCCCAGTTACTAATAATATAAAAATTGTGAGTTAAATAGATAATATCTACATACAACAGCGTAGTACCGATCAAAGAGTGCTGAAGATGAAACCGTAGCGGGTTTCGAATATGCATTACACTCGACTAGTGTCGTACTCAATTTTTTATAATATTCTTAATAAGCGCCTTAACAAATAAAATTAATTAAAACAATTATAGTAGTTAACAGTTCAACTAATTTTCCAAAAACATTTTTTAAAATTTTAAAATACATTTTAAATAAAATCGCTATTGTTTAAATTCATATTAAAGTAATGGTAGTTTTCGCCAAAAACAAATAAATAATATAAATTACCAATTATATCATTTCAGATCACATAATTTTCTTAAATTAAAATCGGAAAAAGGAGAAAAATTATGCAATAATGGATTTACACATTTTAATAGTAATTGCTTGTGTATTTTTGGCTTCTCTTGGTTCACTTCTGTTTATCAACAAGTTCTTACGTCGTAAAACTTTTGAAGAAATCATAGCTGAGAAGAAAGCACTAACTGAGAAAATCTATGGCAAAGATAGGGCTTCGTTGAAGAAACCTAAAAAACAAGCATCAAAGAAAGAACTTAAGCGTGAGAAGAAACAACGGCAACGCGAGCAAGCAACAACCACTGAACAAGAGGATTCAGATGTACACTCTGAGCAAGCATCGGTAGAGGACGAGCCCCAGGGGTTGTCTAAAACTCATGTTGAATTCGAGCCTGATCCAGAAGTTGTAACTTACAATAACCAAACGATTTCAAGGCGCTCGAGTAATGCTGAAAAAGAAAATATTAACAAACAAAATAAGGGTAAAAAGGATAAGAAGCTTGGAGCCAAGTCGTCAGGTATTTTACTACATAAAAATGATCAGAATATTGTTAAGGAAACGGTTGTCGCTGAAATTACTACTGCGCCCGCCAATCATTTTGATATTAAGGTTCCCAAGGATGCGGTCGAATTAAAAAAGATGGAGAAAAAAGAGGAGAAATTGCAACAGCAAAATAAAAAGGATAAAAATGTTAAAAAGTCAGATAATCGTCAAGCTAACAATATTGAAAACAATTTACAAACTTTGGAAGAAGCAGTGGCTGCTCCTGTTGTCATTAAGGAAATTAAGCAATTGGAGGAAAAGGTACGCCAAAGCTCGCCCAAGAGTTCTCAGCCAAAGAGCAAACTGCAAAATAAAAAGCAAAAAGATTTAAAAGAGGCAATCGTTGGTCTTGAAAAACTCTCAGAATCGGATACTGTTGGCGTTTCCCTGTTAATGAATTTGTTTCGTCGTGCCGAATTAAATCGTTCTGAAATACAAATTCTGATTGATTACTTGTTAAATCGTCAGCAAGACATGCCCTCCTCACATTCCGAGTGGTCTGATGATATTTGTCAAAAGCTTAAGCGCCAATTGGAGGAGAAAGAAAAGGCATTGGCAGATGAACAAGAAGCCTCCATAGGCATTCAAGCCAAGCTTCGAGAGTTACGCAGTGAAATCAATACGGAAAGGGCAATCATGAATAGCACCATTAAATCGTATGTAGAAAAAATCCACGTAAAAGATCAGGACATCGCCCTGTTGGAGCAGAAAATCAAAACAATCAACGACAATCTATCCCTAGAGCGTCAACAATTCCAAGCTAAACTTATGCACGAAAAACAATCAGGATCTCAGGATCTTTTAGCCAAGATACAAATGATGCAAAACGACAATGCTATGAAAGAAAAATGTATCGCTGAACTTACTTGCATTGCAAATGCGTCTCATCAGGCCGTTGAAGAGAGTCAGCAAAAGAACGAGATCATACAAAATCAATCCCAACAGATCAGAGCATTGGAACAACAGCGCGACGAATTGGAACAAGTATCAAACAACCGAATTTTCGAATTGGAAAAAGCGAAGCAGTTAGAAAGCGAATTTAACGATGCCCAGGTTGAAATGCGAAACTTGCAAAATGCTCTTGAATCGGCCAGATCAGAAGCTAATCAGAAAAATATAGAACTAGAAAGTTTGAAAAACGAGCTGACCTTGGTACATAGCAAAGGCTTGATGGAAAAACAACAAGAAATCGCCGCCGTACAAGCCAAAAACGCTGAATTAACACAACAACTTATGAATTTAGCAAACCAGACACAGGATCAAACTAAAGAGCACTCAGGCTTGCAGACTACTATTGAAACTCTTAAAAAACAAATAACCGAAAAGGAAAAACAATTGAACGAATTACAAACTGTTAATTCTCAAATTCAACAACAGCTATATTCCGTTGAAGCTTCTTCTAAGCAACAGGTCGCCGAACATACGGAACTTCAGAAGTTTGTTGAAATTCTCAAAAACGACGTTTCTTCCAAGACTCAACAATTACAAAATTCTGAAAAACAAGCCGACAACCAACAGGATCTTCAGAAATTGATCGAGTCTCTTAAAGCGGATATACAGAAAAAGGAACAACAGTTGCAGGAAAGTGCAAAACAAGTGCATCAACAAGAAGACTTACAGAAACTCATAGACACTCTTAAGGCAGATGTTTCAAACAAAATTCAACAACTCAAAAACGTTGAAAAAGAAACCGAAAAGCTAAACAACCGCGAAAAAGAATTGTTGCACCAATTGCAAGAACAGAAAGAAAAAAATAACGTGAGTACAATATGATTTCATATTCTATATTATAAATAACTTGCGAATTGAATCAGTACATGCCATTAAACCAAACTCTTCCAGTTTTCATTGCTAAACATTTTCTATTTTTTTTTTAAATTGGATTTCAACTTTCAACTAACAATCAAGAAAAACTCTTAACTGTTTAATGTGTTTGCTTTTAAACTAATATCTTGTTATGTTTTAATTTAGGATTTGCGCACTAAAAACTGGAAGTTGGTTGAGGCTTTGCAAAATGCAGAAGCTAAAATAAGCAAACAAAGCCCTAATGCAATTTTAGTTGTAAGTGCATGACAATCTAATTTATATTAAACTATTTTTTAGTTTTTTTTTTCTAATATGTTTATCGATCCTAAACAGGGCCTTAATACATAGTAGTAAAAGATATTAAGGTTACTTATGTAAATGCTTGAATGCTTTGCAAACTTAAACGTTACCTTAAGTTCCCTTTTAATTTAAAATATGAAAATGCTACAAATTTGAAAGTAAAAATTCTGTTTAAAATATACTTTATTATTTTACTCACAATCACACAATACATACATACATATGAATACAATCATGGTGTAATTACAGAAGGTGATTGCCGTTCAGAGAGAAATTTTTTGTTTACATTTTTTTTAAATATGTACATATGTGTGTACATTAGGAAGTTTGACAATTTGAAATTACGAGAGAATATGTGAATTTTTGACAAACAAGGAAAGTACCAGATACATTAGTAAGGTCACCTATGTAATTACACTATGGATACAAATTTTTCTGTTTTTTTTTTTTAACAACAATTTGTTTACACAAAATACCCGTAGCACAAAATCAATCATGATGTAAATGAATTTATTCTTTTAGCAACAGGAAAAATTATTGGCTGCATCTGCTAAACCTGCATTAGGTGCTGGTAATGTGGATACAGGCAAAGATCAAAAACACATGCGGGATTTGTTACAGCGCCTGTGTCCAGAGGCAGTTAAATTATGTACTGGCACAGCTCTTTCAGTATCGTTTAACCAGTGGGTAGAACAGGTTTTGACCACACACGTTAAACAACAGCAAGCCAGTAGTAGTCACAAATCTACACAGTCCAACAGCTTACAAAGCCCTTCCACTCCACAAAATTCACAAAATAACGCTGCTAACTCGGCTAACGGCAGTCGAAGTAACAGTTCCAGCGTCAGCTCTAGTCCTGGTGAAGAAAACACTGTGTCTAGTAACTATGAGAATGAAACTGAATTACTCAAAGAAAATTCTATCCTGCGTATTCGTATCGACGAGCTGACCAAACTCGCAGTAAAAACTGTAAGTTTCTGATCAAAGTTTTTTTTGTTTGTTTTCTTAAAAAATTAAATCCATGTCCGTTAAAGAGTTTATTATTCATGAAATTCATTTATGAATAGTTTTGTAATATAAAGCCTTCTTAAGTGGCTAAAAAAAATATTACTTAATAATTCCCGAGATTTAATACTTGAAAAAAAATTATAGCCTTTACAAAGAGTGTGGGCTTAAGTTTTAATCGGCTCACAATATTGCACGTTCATAAACAAACAAATTTTATTCGCACTCACTCACTTATAAATGTTTTTTTTTTCTCACGAATGCTCACAATATATGTACGACAAAAGCAAATGAATTGGGTATAATACCTAAAAATACAACAATAAGTTATGTATGAAATTCATTTGTTAATGGTTAAACATAGCAATGTTTGATTATAGTAAGAGAATATTGAAACATTATTTGAGTTAATGAATAAATTAATATATAATTGAATAAAAGTAGTAAGAAGTTATATTTGGAAGCTATATTTGGCTGGGCCAAATCTTATTATTACCCTTCACCATGAATGGCCCATTTGGGCAAATAGTTCAATTTTTTTCAAATATATCTTAAGTTGTTTCAAAGCTGCAAAACAATAATTTTTGTGTGTAAAAAAAGAGGCAGTCGTCTTTTTTTACATATATCTCAGCCGATTACGGATGGATCCTGCAAGTTTTCAATACCGATTTCTCGAAAGTAAAGTTTGGTACCACATACAATCCTGGGCGACCTATGGTAGCTACGAAAACTTGATTTCAACCAACACGAGGACAGACGGATAGACGAACATGGCTAAATCGACTTCCCTATATATAAGGATCCAAAATATTTATACTTTATAGGGTCGCAAATGAATATTGTAGAAATTACAAACCTATATATACCCTTGTCACATGTGGTGAAGGGTGTATAAAAGAACAAAATTTTATATAGTATTTGTTTAAACATATTTAATTATATTATTCCGAGCTTACGATGTGTGTAAATCAACTAAGTTATCCGGTCTCAAGGTCTTGGAACATGACTTTATTTTAAACAAAACTCTTTATTTAATATTTAATAAAACAAATTAAAAGTTTTATTTAAATTAAAGTTTTGTTTGGAACATGACCTTAAGACCGGATAACTAAGTTGATTTACATATCATAAAATACATATTTAAAATCTTAAACTTGAAAACACAGTAAACATTTATTTTTGATCGTTTGTTTGCCACCTGTCGTTAAGGGCAAAAAAAAAGAATGAATGCAGAAAATACTAGTAGAAATTTGAATAAACTTCAATAACTAGTAAAGCATTCAAATAATTTAATACTCAAACCATATTCGAATGTCTAACACAATTTATTCTATTTGGTTTATTTAAATAGCTGAGTAAATATTTATCTTCGGTTCAAGTTGTGTTAATTTCTCTTTCGCTTTGTGTGCTCATTCATTTGTAGTCTTTATAACAGAATAAAAAACACATAGCATTGAAATCGTGTGTAGTGCGAAACATATTGTAGTTAAAATGTAAATGAATGAACTCAAATGGCTTTAGAAGGTATTCATGCAGTCCTCTTCAGTTTGATAAACTGAAGAGGACTGCATAGTATGGATAAGGTGAACATATTCTATTAATAAAAATAAAGAACAAGAAAAAATGTACATGTACAAACAAACAAATACAGATTCATTTAAACGTGAAAATGGGTATAAATAATATTTTGGTACTATTTTTGGGCCTTTATAACTGCTAAACCAATAAACATAGAGAATAAACTACGCTTGTCACTTCTCTAAAAATAATGAATACGTACTTTTTGGAAATTCATACTGTATAGGGATAAAAACGGGAAAAGTGTTAATTAGTAAAAAAAAAACTGATCCAATTTGATTAAAACTTTAGTGGTAGAAAAAGGGTAAATTTTGAGTAACCAGTTTGGGGTAGCGAAGCAGACCGGCGATTTTGTTGTTAAAATAAACTATTTCTTTCCATGAGAAAATAACTTAACCCAATAATTAAAATAATTTTGGTAAAATAAGCCATTTTTGTATGAAATACTTCAAAATAATCAAAAAGTTTACTCGTTTTGCAAATTATTAAACTTGGCGATCTTTGAAATTTTCTATTGCCCATCGAAATAATTTTGATAAATAAAAAATGGATCTTCATCCAACGCAATTTTGATAATAAAATTCAATAATCTACAAGCGATGTTCGTTTGTAAGTCGATTCGTGGTTAAATGATATACCAAACTGAACATATTTAACAGTAACATGTTACACGAAAACAGCTGAGCTGCAAAAGACAGTGGCTGACTTCATAAACGCAGTTTGCAATACAAAACTGCAATGCATAGTGTTCATAAACACAGTAGACTTAATTTTGGCAATGCCGCATGTTCATTAATGCATGGCAACTCATTTCAATGCGGAATATTTGCCGAATTTCTTGACGTTTAAATTTTTATTTATAATTTTTACGATTATTGTTTTTTATACATACACGTAGTGAGAAAATGGAACTGGAAGCTACTCCTAAAAGAAATAATGGCATTTGGTAATCTATACAATCGTACCCAGTTTGTGAAACAAGTTAAACACATAACAAAAGCTTTATGCGTTCATAAATGTATGAAAATGTCACAGCATCATTTGACAAAGCAGTCAGTGTAGCTATAAAGTATGTATTGCTCTGTCTTGTAAGCGCATTTTTTTTGCAATGTTGCATTGCAAACTGCGTTTATGAAAACAGCCAGTGTTGCATACAGAAAATTGTTAAAAAATCACCCTTTATGTAAAAATACAAACCTTAGAAAACATGTACAAATGAAATTTTGGCCATTAAATGACTTATTAATTTCAGGCATCGAAATGTTTGGAAAAAACCCATGTGTGTTTAATAATACTACAACATTTTATCATAAGGAAAGACAATTTAGAATTAATTTTTATTATTAATAGTAATAAAAAAAAGCCATTTTAGGCCAATTTATGTGTTTTTCAATAAGGATAAATCAAACACACAAATTATAAAAAAAAACTTTCTAAAAAATTTCTTAAAATAATTTGTTCTTTTTTAGATGAACCCGAATTTTATATTTGTTTTGGCTCAAGCTCTTTTTTAAATTTCTTTATTACAAAGAAATTAATTTTGTTTATGGTAATTAAAAGAATATTCTGAAAAAGTAAGTTTCACGACACTAGCCAAGTGCAATGCATTTTCGAAACCAGCTACGGTTTCATCATCAGCATTCTTTAATCGGTATTTTAGTGTTGGATGTAAATATCATCTATTTAACTCAAGAGTTTAAGAGAAAATAATAATAATACAATAACAACTTCATTGGCATCGCATCGCTGGTTAAAGCAGAACAAAAACATGTGATAATGTTGAAAAAGATAAGCAGAAAAAAAGCTTGAAAATGGTTGTGGTAGATTTCGTTCTTACTCAACTAGTGTTAAAAAGTTTTAAAGTTAATAACTAACACTGCAACAATCTATGGGAATTATTTAAATTATAGTTAGACTTGGCATTTTTAAACAAATAAATCGCGATACCATTAAAGATAAATATATTTTTACTTATTGTATTTGAAAAAAAAGAAACTTTATTTTTATTCATTTAAAGCTAAATATTATGTTTATAATTGTCTGCCACTAATTTTTTTCAACTACATATAAACATTTTTTAATAAAAAAAAACAATTTTCAGGAAAACACACTGTCCGACCTGATGAAAAGAGCTGAAGAACAAGATGAGCATTGGCGTTCTATAGTGCAGTCAAAGGATGAACAAATAAGAGCGTTACAACTTTCAAATGGTCAGGGGGTGAGTAAAGCACATAATCATTCATCTATATTGATTGATGAGTTCTTAAAATCAATTTATGCATTTAATTTTTACATATATTTTTTTAGGATATTTAATGTCTGTCCTTAACTTGAAATGCGGAACACATCGTATAAAAATTAAGCGCTAAAGTAGTAATATGCAATAAAGATACATTAATAATGCAATTATAATTATATTATAAATTAAACATAACCATAAAATTAAAAACTTTAAAAAAAAAATTGTTTTCCTTAATAAAATCGGTTCCTTTTGTGCCGAAGCACTCTATGAAAATTGTTTATATCGATCACTGTAGAAAAGATTGATTGGTTCCTGATTTCACTTACACTGTCTGACTAAATAAACAAATTGTTGCTGCACAACTTCTGAAATACCCACTAGGGTTAACCCAACAACTCCATCCTTTGGATCACTTTTTGGTAAGAAATGTATCTATGATGGATTTTTTCTGATCTGGTGCATCACGTTCTCATTTCTATGTTAATAAGAATATTGATGGGGTGGGGTATTTCTCCACTCTTATAACACAAATGAAGGGATGATAATGCGTAGAAGAATATTCAAGGGATGTCTTTCTTTAAAAAGTTTTTCGGTTATATCGTGCCTTCGAATCTTTTTGTTTAGATTAGTGTAAGTGTTGCTAAATTTTTGTAAAAATTATCGAATGCGACCTCAACGTTTTGACTATAGCAACACTTACACAAAAAATATTTACGACGACCAATGGTATAACTGTTTGTTTGGAAAACAACTATTACAAAGTGATAATGTATCTGTATCTGTTCGCAAATAAAAAAGCATATATTTTAAGTTTTTAATAATCCATCCAAATTTTCGTCTTTGATTTTCACAGTTTATGTCTCCCATAATAGAAAAGGCAAGTATTTGGTTATTACTAATTATTGTATTAGGACAAAATATTCCTAATATTGTACGGAGGCATTTGTTTAAAAACTTTTGCATTTTTCGTTTGATCTCTTCTGTTACCAACCATGTTTCACACCCATATAACAGTACTGACAACACACAGGCAAAGAATAAATTTTACGCCAATATTGTTAGAAAATACATATTTAACCTTTAAATCTTAAAACTTTAGAGTTTGTTACCAGTTGGTAATTTTTCCCAAGAAATATTTCGCACAAAACAAGTTGTCTTTGTTATTGCAATTGCAAAGTTTATGCCAGTTTTTAATTACTTATCAAATATTTTAAAGAGCCCCAAATATATAAATATGTACATACATAACTATGTAAAAATCTATGAACTTTATTTGTTGAGCTAATATATAATCTTATCTGACAGCAAACTTTTATATAAAATTGTATGTATACATATGTACGTTAATTATTTTAAATTTTAAAACACAAATCAACACATTAAATCATTTAAGAGTTTTTTGTTGGCAGCGACAGATTTTGTATCGGTATTATCATATTAAAAGGATATTTTAATAATTCTTCACATGACGGTCGATGTTTAGGATTGTGTCGCAAACAATTTTTCGCCATCTGCAAAAAAAATAAAGTTATAGTCGGTTAGGCCTGAGCATCTTACACTTGTTTGTCCAAATTAAAGGTTTTGATAAGTTAAGAGAGTGGGCGCTATATGCATAAGCAGATTTTTAAAAAGCAATTAAATCTCAATTGTAAAATCTTAAATAGTTCTAGTAGCTTTAAGATTTTTGGGAGTCGACCTTATATGGGTGCTGATTTAAATATGGACCAGTTACCACAAAGTTTAGTAGACAGATTGTTATTCCTATGATACATTCTTTCATACATACATACAAACATACGTATGTATATGCATCGGTTGTATGAACGTTAAGTTAATTTCCGAAAGTGGGCTTTAAATAAAAGAAATGGGCAACAAATATCGATTACAGCATACATGCAATGTAATGCACAGCCCTCTAGACCAAAAATAAAATATTAGACAGAAAAAAATCTTATGAAATAAAATGCAAATGTAGATACATACATATACATATAAGTAAGTTGTAAATGTTAGTTTGCAAAAGAACGTTTGTTAGGTTTAGTGGATACAAAGTTATATATACTAAATTTCATCGACATGTACTTTGGTTATGGAAATACAAACAGATAGACGGGCATTGCTTATTCGGTTTATTCGTTTAGTCATTCTTACCACCTTAGTTGGTGTTGGGTATAAATATTATTTATTGTATGTACATTACATACATACATACATATGTACATATGTATATAAATGATAGAAAATGTATACTAACATGAACTAACATTTCCGGGTAATACGGCGGTAATGGACCATATTCAATTGTTTGTGTTGCACTACAAATAGCAGAAATTTTTGTGCAAAGATTTTTTATATGTCCAAAGGGAGTCTTTTGATACAGCAGCAAATACAATATGCAACCAAGTGACCAAACATCCGATTTTGTAGATATCTTTGAAATTAGATAAAATAGAAATTTAATAAAGATTAATGGTTCTTTTTCAAAACTTAACCTAATGCGATGGGATCATTTTAATGTACAATCAATACGTACCTTAATTTTTGGTTGATTGCTACGCAAAGGACTACTGCCAGTCGATGTGTCAGTTAGGGCCTCTGGACTTATGTAGTTAAATGTACCAGCTTGCGAGAATTTTATTATACTAGTGGAATCATTGGCTATATTGCTGGCAATACCAAAATCAATTAGTTTTAATCGTCCATTGACCATTAAAAAATTTGCCGGTTTTAAATCGGAATGTATAACGCCGTTTTGATGGATATAATTAACGGCCTGTAGCATTTGATAAAGAAAATTCGTAAGGACATATAAAGGCAAATTCGTTGTATAACTTTGTAAGATTTTATGTAAGTCTGAATTCCCCTTTTCCATAACAAGGAATAATTTTGATTCTTTTTGCAATAATTGACTGCAACAAGTTAAAGTGAATAAATTAGGTTTAATATTTTTATACGTACGTATGAGTATTTTCAAAATACATACTATTCATAAAGGGAGACTACGCATACATTGCCTTGAAGTTTAGCTAACAATTTTGTTTCATTTAAATATCCTTCCACAACAGCAGGATCACCTTGTAAATCGACTACCTTTTTACATAAAATTAATTATATTAGAATAATTTTAAAGTATTAAAAAAAAAGTTTTTTAAGAACAAATATTTGAGGGATTAAATGCAGGTTTTCTTATTTTTTATGATTGTTTCTTAAACTTTCATTGAATAACTCACCTTTAAGGCACATTCTTTACCATTGTCTGTTCTTTTTGCCAGATATACAGAACTAGAACCACCACATCCCAGTTTTTGTATTATGACATAACTTGCCTCATTAATATTAACAACTGTTGCTTTGTCTTTTATTGTAATCGCTTGACTGGCATCAGCGAAAGCGCCTTCCAAAGATTTTTTTGACCGAACAACCTCTTTAGGTGGCTTATCGTTTGCACACTGGGGAGTTTTTTCAGCCGTTGATGGCGTTCCGCATTCATTGATTGTATCACAGAGAGACAAGGAAATACTTTCGTTTTGCATTATTGGAGCCCTTGAAATGGCCATTGGCGTTTGAAAAAGAACTTTCTGAGTACGAAATTCATTTACAATAGCAGATTTGTTTTTTTGAGATCGAGTTGAACATAAATCACGAGGTCTTCTTTGAACTGAAAACGATCGTATCTGTGGCGTTGCAAATTCAGCGTCTGCAGTTATGTTGTTCTTAGTATGCGATGCTAATATACTTCTTTCAATCTCGCCGGTCATTGGATCGACATTGTCTGTCAATTCCTGGGTTTTTATGCCCAGCTGTTGCCTGTCTTTTGGGGGGCTCTTTAGGTCCAAATTGTTAAAGTGAATCAATAAGGAACTATCATTAGTTTTATTGTTGGCACTGCATTTAATGGCAGAAGATTCTTTAGAACTGGCATCTTCTCTATCACTTTTTCCTGGGCTTACCAGAAATGAATCATTAAGAATAGCACAATTGAGATTGTCCTTTTTAGCGAGATCTTCCTCTTCAGAGTCTGATTCTAAAGTTGGTAATTCCGCTCTTCTTTTAGGTCTAAAAAATAAAATGATTTTTATTGCATCTTAACACAAAACGTTAAAATTTTTTAGTCAGTTCGCAATTGGTTGTATTTTAACATTTGAACTTTTTAGGAAGACATTTTGATACCTACAGCATTCCTAAACTGATAAATGAATTTGCTTGTATATTGCATATTTCCGTATTTTCTTTGTTTGATTCAGAGGAGCTAAAATGTAAGAACTATTAATACCAGTAACTTTTTTTACCCCGTAGGACTTTACTTTTGCTTTAAATCCTTATTGATTTTAAGTTTACAAGGAGTGTTGAATTCATCATCGGAATCTAGTTCTAGTTTGGGTAAGTCTTTTACACGCCGCGGAAAGTGAAAAGACATTTAATATTTTTTTTTATAAAGACCTAAAGAAACAAAATAAACAAAAATTTATTTATTTTTTTCAAAAACAAAATCAAAAATTCTGTGAAGCTGTAAAAGAGGTAAGTACTTAGGTAGCTAGCACCCACTACCAAATGTTTTTCTAAGTAGTCAGTACTTGATTGTAGCTGCTCAATACTTTTAGAGATGTGTTACAAAGTAAAATAAGGCGAATTGATATGAATGTAAATTCGCCTTGTTAGCAAATTTGTTGAATAGTATTAATTAGGGTGTATATATACATATGTATGTATGTAAGTCGTTCGCAAAATACATAAACGCTAATAAATTTTTAACTAGGGATCAGATTTTTTGAAAGTGGAAACATCAGAAGTCAACTTAAAAAAATTTAATATACCTATGAAACTTATTTATTAGAAAGGTAAAAAACACAAAAAATGAAAACTATTAGCTTAAACTATTAGTTTTGGTTTAAATTGGTTTTTGAATTCCTGTTTTCAAACCCGCAATGAAACTTAACGTTAATAATTGGCCTCTTAATACTTGTATTTGAATAAAATTAAAGAAAGCAAGTTTAATATTAACGCAGATGCGTTTAAACGTTTTAGGCTTTAAGTTTTACACCCAGGAATCAGAAATATAAAAAGTTCTGAAACATGTGCAGTGCATTTAAGAATTCATCGTCGGATTAAATAGCTGTAGGTGCGTGTTATATTTAAAAAGTTCGTCGTCGTGAACACATTACACGTTACTTTGGTCATTATCTATGTTGGACATTGTTTTTTTCAGTCACGAACCTTCGTCGACCTCTTTTTTTTATATAAAAATTGCTTTTATTTTAACGTTCTTTTGGGAAATTTTTTCACGCTGCTGTTTTTTTATTATTTAAATACTGTTTGTTTTTCGATTAAAATTTTCACTAATTGTAAATTGTTGATAGTGTGTATGGATTTTTCCATAATTTATATTTTAATTTGCGTATTCGTCTTACATTGTGGCTACCCTTTTTATTTTTTTTTTCGGCTGGATTGAAGATTATAATAACTCAATAATTAACTTTATGGTTATAATCATACTGAATTAATTTTATTCTATTTAATATGTACATAAATATTTATTTTTGCATTATACACTTTTGGTATAACTTTTGCTGTTATGTAATACCTACTTTAATTTTATATTACATGTTTTGTTAATAAATAATGAAAATATAATAATATAAATAGCAAAAAAATATATGAATGCCTTTTTTTAATTAAATAAAAAACATTTCACATTTTAATTTAAAGTATTGTTTTAAGTTTCAACTCATACTTTGAAGGACAAACCTAAACTCTAATATTTTTCCATCTAACAACTGCTTGAATTGAAAACGCAGTTTTTAAAAGTAAATTTCAGAACATCAAACTTGCGGATTCGCATTACTTTTATTTGTTTTTCAACACATACAATATTAACCGTTTTCCTAAAAGAAAAATAAAACGTCTTTGGTGCATTTTTAATAATCATCACCATGAACATATTCAATTTTATATTGAACCCGTTTGAAACTTTTGCATACAATTATCGTCGTAATTAATAATTTTTTTATGTGTAGTTAATTAATTTAAAAAAATAATAAGTTACATAAAGTTTAACAATTTAATCGGAAACAAAAATAAACTAAAAACAAATTATAGATATTATTTAAAGAGTTAGCATTTAAATCTTTTAGAAAACTTGGAAAACTTGATGCTGATTTAATTGCAATCCAAGTTTTCCAAAAGATTAGATAGTTTTAATAATTGAATTGGTTAATTATTTTCATTTTTTTCAGAAATAATATAATTTTACAAAGCAAATATTGTTAAGGTGCACACACACACACATACACTCATCTGCAGCTGAGGATATAAATATTTGGTAAAAGTTATGGTATTTCTCTTATTTGGTATTTTCCGATGTTAATTCTTATTTGTTGGAATGGCTTGTAAACTCGTTTCTACTGCAAAATTACTAAAAACAACACAAATTATAATATTTATTAAATTTAGGTATTCTAATTATTTTGTTTAAACTTACATGTTGGAGATATTTACTCCTTGTCACCCATTTTGACCTTCGAAGTCATGTAGATACCTACAATCAAGCCAAAGAGGCCGATAGCTGAACCAAAAATCTCAACAATCAAGATTTTAACAAACAATGCCGAATTCGCAGCATCAGCCAAAGCAGCACCAGAGCCAACAACACCTACCGCAATACCGCAAAACAAGTTTACTAAGCCAACCGCCAAACCTGCACCGAACATAACATAACCAGCTGTCCAATTGTTATTCATTACAGTTTGATGGCCAAGCGCTGTCTCCATTTTAAATGACTCTAACAAACCGGATAAAACAATAGCAGTGATGAGGCCATAAATGGCTACAGCTTCGCAAAATATTACAGAAATTAAATTCTTAGTCTTAATGCGGGGAGCTTTAACACCACCACCCACAATACTTGTGCCAGTTGTGTGAATACCAAGAGCAGCACCTACGACGGACAAGGCCACGGCTAAACCAATACCCAGACAAGCCCACATGTAGGGCGAGGAGCTCGCGAGGAACCAACCAACGCTCACGCGTTCACCCTTTCCAGTGAAGACATGATACAAAACAAGTACGGTACAGACGGCAACAAAGAGTCCACCGAACGTTCTTCCAACAACGGTACGCAATTGGGCGGCCATCGCTTCAACTCAATTTGTTTTTTTTTGGGAAAAATCTGCAATATCATAAATAACCACTAATAATTTCACTAAACTAACTATTGGTACATATTTTTTGGAAAATAAGTAATTGTAAATTACGTTTGTAAAAGTAATTAACTCACAAAAACTTTTCAGCTTATTTTCTATGACAGGTGACTATTTAATGAAAAACTCTGCCTTAATCACATGATCAAGTGCTGCTATCTAGCGTATGAAAATAATAGTACTTTTTTCTCTATATAAAGAAATTCAAAGTTGCAAAAAAAAGTATTATACTTCTTTGAACATAGAACTGCCAGATTTTATTTAAAAATTAGTAATATCAGCCTATTTAGGCTGCCGCGTAGTAAAAAAATTTTATGCCAAAATTATTAATAAAATTGTGTAATAAATAAGTTCGGCATCTAAAATTTTTGAAAAAAATTATTTCAAGTGAATTATTGACATCTGAAGTAAAAAAAAGGAATAAAAAATAGTCAGTTGATCAGGTAAGTCTATTGTTACGTCAAATCATAGCGATCTGCTCAAGGCGAACTGATATTAGGTGGTGGTGGGATAACAAGTAAAACTTTCTTTGTTGGTTTTTCGGTTGCAAGAAATGTCCAAAACAGCTGTGTCAAACAAAGCAAATCGTTTTTAGTTTGATGCACGGCTAAAGCTTCCTAGGTTAACATAAACAAATTTTGACAGTTTTCATACCCAAGGAGAAAGAGTAGATTAGCTGTTGAGTTACCACCACCTAATATCAATTCGCCTTGGGTCTGCGTTGGACTGCAAAAACAACTGGCGTTTATTTTAACACCTTTAACAAAATTCATATGTGAAACAAATATATTTTTTATATATTGTGTATACAGAAATGTAATTTAAACGTTTTTTTTCTGTATTTAAAATTTTTCAAAAATAAAAGCAATTTTATGTTAACAAAACAAAG
>NDXZ01004911.1:19572-34178 GCA_003055125.1 Paykullia maculata | reverse complement strand
ACCCATAACACATGTGTGTGTGTGAAGGGTATAAAAAGAAAAATTTTAGCAAAAAAATGTTTAAAAGTTTTCTTTAAACAAACATATGTATGTACATACATATCTATATAAATATGTGTAAAAAATGGTAATGACAAAATAGAGATCTTTCAGATATGTTTTCATATTTTAGATCCTATAAACACGTTACATATTGAGAGCTTTTTGTTTTTCTTAAAAAAGATGCGTCCACAACAGGTTTTGGTTAAAGATGGTGGATTTGGCACACAAATGACAGTGCATGTGGGAAATGCTGTTGATGGCGATCCGCTATGGAGTGCCAGATTTAATGCTATAAATCCTGCAGCTGTAGTTAATACCCATTTTGATTTTTTACAAAGTTTGTATATGAATTTTAATTTAAGTTTAAGCATTAAATAATTTAAAACACATACAATATATGCATGTATGTATGTTTGCGTGTATCTAGATGGTGCTGATCTAATTTTAACCAATACATATCAGACAAGTGTTGAAGGTTACATGGAATATTTGGAATTGGATGCTGACCAAAGTGTTGAACTAATTAAAAACACAGTAAGATTAGCTCACATTGCCAAAGAGAAATACTTAACAGAATGTTATCAGGCCCAATTGGATGTAAACGAGGGTAAATATAAATCTTATTATTTTTAAAAATATTTTATTATAAATTTTTCATAATCAACAACTTAGCTTGTTGGCATATATAAATGTGTAAGTTTAAATGAATTAATTGTTTTTATAGGTTTCCCTATGATTATTGCCTCAATAGGACCATATGGTGCCCACTTACACGACGGCTCAGAGTATACAGGTGATTATGCTGATTATGTACCCGCAAAAGAAATAACTGATTGGCATAGAGTACGTATTGATGCATGTCTCGAAGCCGGTGTGGATGCTTTAGCCATTGAGACGATACCGTGTCAAATGGAGGCGGAAGCTTTGGTTGAAATGTTATGTGAAGATTACCCGGATGTTAAATTTTGGGTGGCTTTTCAATGCAAAGATGAAAAAACATTAGCTCATGGTGAAGAATTTGTAAAAGCAGCTAACTGTATATGGGACTTCGTGAAGAAACGCAATGCCCAAGAAAACTGTTTAGCAATTGGTGTTAATTGTGTTCATCCCCAATTTGTAACGCCTCTTTTTAAAGCGCTAAATGGTGAACGCCCAGCGGAAGACAGAATACCATTGGTGGCGTATCCCAATAGCGGTGAGGTGTATGATGTAAACAAAGGTTGGATGGGTAAGGAACATTGTGTTCCTTTGGCTAACTATGTTCCAGAATGGGGCCAGCTAGGAGCGAAAGTAATTGGTGGCTGCTGTCGTACGTATGCACGCGATATAAGGCATATTAGTGAAGCGGTTCAAAGTCTGAATGCATTGAAGTCATAACAATATTTATGTATGTTTAATTTTAAATAAATGTTAAGATAAAATTTTATAAAAGAAAAAGTAAAGTTTTTATGCTATTACGTCTTTTTTCTTTCATATTAGTTTAGCAATGTCAAATATTGTACTAACAAACTTTTCTAAGTTTTATGCCTTTACATATGTATTTAAAACATTATCGCTTAATAATTAAAAAGAGTAGGTAAATCATCAAACTTTTAGTGATTTGAGGCAATTTGTATAAGTAAGTTTATCTAAATGTTAACTCATGGTCGCCAATGGCAGGCTGTTAAAATCGAGCGTTTTTTTCTATTACTAATACTGCTTCTTCTTTTTAATTTTTTTTTTTTTTTTGCTGAATTGAGCTATAAATTTAAAAGTAATTTCTATATTAGAGGGCGAATAACTCATCACATGCTCTCAATTTTTTATGGTAAGCGGTTAATTTTCCACGGATTTTAATAAATTTAGAGAAAATAATTATTCACCCATGTATCCCTATCCTACCTGTCTTACGTTTAAACGTTATCGCATTTTGTACGATGTCAAATGGTCTGCATAACTTTTTCAGAATAAGACTTATATTTTTTCACTGGCTTAAGTAAAAAGCTTAAAAAATATTTTAATTATACAAGAAAGCACTTTTACTATGATACTGAGTAAAAAGGTTTAATGTAATACCTATATAATATTAAGTTTAGTACATTTGTATTTAAATGATCCCTTGTACTTTTTGAGTTTCCTGCTGTTGCCGTTTCTTTGCAGCCAAACGTTCTTGTGCCAATCTTCGATTTTCAGCAATACGAGCCACCTGTTCTGAACTTAATTGCTGTTTGGGGACAGGTGTTGAAGGTTGGCTCAGTGGTAAAGGTGTGGCCAAATCGCTAATATCATTTAGATTACCATGTCCCGTATATGGTGTAGATATGACTGCGTTAGCTTTAGAGAAGGAAGGCGTAGCAAAACTGCTGCTAGATATTGAGATATTCATAGCAGAGTCCATACTAGTGGCGGAATATTTTGAAGTACTCGGCCCTGGAGTTCGAGGATCTATTTTGGAGATTGCAATTTGTTCGTCCAGCAAGGCATCAAACTCATCATATGGTTCATCAAGAACTGCTGCCGGTTGATCGTCATCATCATCAGCGTTGTTGCTATCGACATTATTCTTCATACTTTCCAGCATTCCCAGACGATAGCGAGACATGTGAACTTGCAGCGGTTTCTTTTTACCCAATCGTTCAATATTTGCCAACACATCGTCAAACTTGTAAGTAGGATACATTCTGTGACCCCAGTGTTGTAGTCGACGGATAACTTCATCCAGATCCTCTTTTTCCCTGCCCTTACCTTTAAATTTTATGTCTTTAAAATAATCTTCAATCGTATGCAGTCCCCTGGCACCTCTGAGTATTTCCACATTAAGGCGCGGCCTAGGATTAATAACATTTCGTTTTTTAGGCTGAACTTTAACTGGTGCCGCAGTTGATCCTCCCTCATTGCCTTCATTATTACCATCTTCACAATTTCCAAAAATCTGTTCGTTATCATCTCCGTCGTCGGGTAGTTGAAATCCATTATTGTGAACATTATCATTTAGAAGATCATCAATACCATCATCACCAAATATGGACATTTTAATTATCAACTAGAGTATGAATTTTGCCTAAGGAAGTTCTTTTTTTTCAAATTACCAAAAAAAAAATATACAAAATATACGTCTAAAAATAACAATTGTAAACAATATAGAACTAGCGTAGATTTACACGATGACTATTCTGGCGGTTTTAATACAATTATCTCTTTTTCATCCTTCCTTATATCATATTTGCATTTAGACGATGATTTTCTTTTCAATGCTTAATTCGTTAATTTTCTTAAGTAGCTAATGCGTAAGTAAATTTGTGACTACCATAGTTAAAAATTTTATGTTTTGAAATTTTTTTTAATTGCCAACTCCATGAATGTCGCGGTTAACACATTAATTAAATTAATCCATTTTTTGTTTTATAAAATTACGAATTTACAGATTTTGTGTTGAAACTTTATATAAAATAATTCTTATAAAATGTTTCAAGCATTTCAAACAAGCTTTTTATATAAAAAATATTTTTTATTTATTATACATATCTAAATTTTCAATATTTCGCCACTCCGTTGTGTGGCATCGTCAGGAAATTTTTATTTTTTAATTGTAATTTTTTTGTATATATATTTAGAATACAGTTTTGATAATTTTAATATGTATTATGTATGTCAAAATATATCTCTATATATATATCTATTGACAGGCGACACTGGAATGATATTATTTTAAAAACTGGATTTTGAGCAATATTTTATTTCTCGAAAAGCGAGTTTATTTTTTTTACCGTAATTAAAAATAAAAGGGAATTTTTTCTACTATTTACTCTTTAACTAATTTATGTTATTTTTAATTAAAAATGCTGATATGAATCTATGTATAAAAAAATGTGTTTAATATATGCAAAATAAAAGGCTGAAAGAGGTTAACAGGTGTATGGACTTTCTTTTTATGTATGGAATTTAACATAAGGAATTAAAAAGTGTATACAGCTTATAAAGTAAGGCTAACGATTGATAACAATCCTTGATTCTTACATAAAAGGAAGGGGAATCTGTCCTTTTGAATTGGGCCACAAACACATAAAGAAAGTAGTAGAATTTCACTACTAATTTTTACAACTAACAAACGCGGTGGTGAAATTTATGTAGTTTGTGTTGTTCCAATATATCCTTGTGGCTTTTTTTACTTTTTTTTTCAAATAAAATAAAAAGTAAAGTGTTTTATTTTTTTAATTAAACAGTGTAGTTGCAAAAATTATTCAAAAACAAAAGGGCTACACATGCAGCAATAAATATTAAGAAATTTTTATTTTCAAATTGGTATAATTGAAGGAAAAATTCGCATTTATAACAAACGGCAAAGAAAAGGTGAAGAAGAATTATAAGAAAAAGAAAATCAAAAGAAAAAAGAATAAATTTTAAGAATAACAACAAAAATTGCAAAAAATAATCACAAAAATTTTCTTAAATCAAACAAAATATGGAAAATAAATGTAATAAGACCCCAAACAACAGCAATAATAATAATACTACAAACAGCAAATACATGGACCATGTCTATTGTCACACAAATCAATCGAAAAATTCATACAACATTGTCACAACACCCGGCACTATAAGCGGTAGTGGTGGTGGTTCAGCTGCTTCCCCAAATGCAGATGTTTTGGCACTACTTAAAGAAAATAAACAACTAAAGGCCATGTTGATATTACATTTGGACTTGATACAAGAACAAAGTGACCAACTAATGGCTAAAGATAAACACCTGATCACACGCAATGAAGAAGTGGAAACTTTAAGAACGCGCAATGTTAACCTTGAAAATCAAGTAAAGGAATTACAAAAGCAACTGCAACAGCAAATTAAAAGATCTGGAGAGGTGTCAACACTACCGCCACCACCGCTCGCAAAAATTCAGTGCAAATCTAATCAATCCATGACTTTGACAAAGTTGGGATCACAAACAGCAAATTGCACTAATGCCATATCAACAACCTGTACTGGGAAATCTAATATTATTGGAGAATGTAACGGCAAGTTGATTAGTAAAATTGTGCTCCAGCGGGTGAATATGTCTTATGGTCGGGGAAAGCACAACCAAAGCCCCCAGAGTCAAACAACTGATACAGAAAACGATGAGGAGGGAGAGGATGAGGATCACGACGAAGGCGAAGTCGAGGAGGTTGAAGTCGAGCCCGATGATGATGATGACATGGAGGATGAGGAGGAGGCGGAAGAAAGTCATCAGGGAGAAACTCAAGAACAGAACGTGAAGGAAATTGAGCAATTAAACGAAGGAGCGGAGGTCGAAGCATTGGAAATTTCTCAGGACTCAGTCGATGATAAATTAAGAACGCGGCCAGTAGTTTTTGATGATTTGTACGATACCGGAAATACAACAGAAGACAGCAATGAGGTTTTGGCAGTGCAAAGCAAACGTATAAGACTGCGTCAAGCGGCAAAACAGTCATTGGTCATACCAAGAGGTGCAAAGCCAAGTGTATCCCCAGCCTCGACTACAACAAATGATGGACAAACGGCATTTAAAGCAGTAAAAGGAAATGCGGCAACACCCATAACACATTTAAGTAAACAGCCTCCCACACCTAGTCGTGGCAAACAGATGACAATTATGCGCTGGCATGCACCAGATTATAATACTGATGAATCGATTAGTTGTGATTCAACGGCCGAGAATGAAATGGTAAGAAAATTATGAACCCTTTATCAATTAATATTATAATAATTTTTAAATTCTTACAGCGATCCACTTCAACCACATCATCACCGCTAAAACTTTTAAGAAATGTCAGTGACAAGAAACGATCTCATAATAATTTATCACATCATGCTCATCAGCATCGACAAAAGGTTCATAGATGCACATATATATCTACATGCCAGCTTTATAGCACCAGAGAGTGGGAAGATGAAGCCTTCAGTTGCGATTACGATAATGAATTCTTAAAAGCGGAGTCCAAGCTGTTACAAGCGGATAATCCAAATTTGGAAATACCAAAATGGACAGAGCACGAGCTGACACCTTCATATTGTATTGAAGGTACTGAAGATCTTTCGGATGAAACTTTTCTCAAAAGACATGCCAAATTAGAAGTAGATGAAAAGCGGCGTAAAAAATGGGATGTACAGCAAATAAGAGAACAGAGACGTATAGAACGTCTTAAAAGGCGACACTGTAAGGATGAAATACTACCAACACAAGATACCCTATGTTTACAAACATTTTATCCTACAACTGAAAATCTTCAAACGATTTGTTTTGTCCAAGACTTACCGGTACAGGCGTTTGGGGAAATGATACCTAGGTTAACGTCAGTAGCAGCAGTCGCCAGTGGAGCAAAAGAAGAGCGTCGTAAAAGTTTTCAATTGCCTTGGTTAGACAAAGAGCAGTTGCAATATTTAAGCGACAACAACAAACCTCTTACGGTATCCATACTAAACTCTAGTGAAGCAACAACAGCAACATCTCTTCAAATGTTGAATTCTTCATTTACGTTTATAAAGAAACGCAGAAGACAGCAAAGTTCCTCATTTGGCACTCAACACCACAATTCTCGACAAAAAAATCAAGCCTCTAGATTGGTTAATAATACAAATAATCCAACAAATGCTACGATTATATCTGGTGCTAATTTAGGCGCTACTACAGTCTCCACACCAACATTTTTTAATATCGTTAAAACAAATGTATCAACAAATAGAACCTTAACAAACTCTTCACCAATGACGCTAATAGCGGCAACCACCACAATGCCTGCAATAACTATAAGTAATAATTCAAATTTAAGTGCGTAAATTATTGCTATAAGTAAGTACATAATATTAGATGCAACTAATTTAAATCCCCAACCGACTTGACTTGTATAATTTTACAAGCACATTTTATTATATTTCTTTAATTAAAGAAAAAAGGGTTTAAAATATTAGTTGTGTTGGGCAGTCAGTATATAAAATTACAAGTTAAAAAAACTCACAAATGATTACTTTGGAGCAGAAATCTTTTAATGTATCAATAAGTTTAAAGCAAGACTCTTAAAAAATGTACATATATTAGAAAACATTTATATTAAAAAATTTTACAAAATTTTACCGAAGAAAATTGTGATAAATTTAACGTAAAAATATTTTAATGATAATTAATAACATATATTTAAAGTGCATTTTCAAATTATTTTATGTTTTAACATCTAATTTAAAATAATTTTACTAAACAAGTTTCAGTTTTGTAAATAATTGAATTTTTTTTTAATCTTAATTGCAACGTAACATCAATGTAGGAAAATTTTAATTTAACAAAATGTAATGCATATTAAATACAACAAATTTTGAACTCAAGATACATTATAAATATAATCGTTTTTTTTTTTTTTGGAGCAATCGCCGATGTGCCATTAAATTTGGGTAAAAAAATCATAAATGTTTGTAAAAACAACTTTTTAAAATCTTTCAAATGAAATAAAATTATTTTAGATAATTGTCATTTTTATTATTTCTTGAAATGTTTAAATCTACTACCTAAAATCTCTATCTTTAGTTGAGATTGTGATACATTAGGAATGCTATTTTTTTTTAATTATTGAGTGGAATTCATCTTCGAAATCGGCTACGGTTTAATACCAATAGTACCGATAAGAAAATGCGCCGATAATGAAACCGTAGCTGGTTTTTAAAATGCATTTCAGTCGGCTAATATCGGAAACTTTATTTTGAATAATAAAAGAGCATATTTAATGTACTTATCACAATTTAACAAAATAAAAAGAAGAATAAGCCAACACTTTAAATTATTAGAAAATGTAAAATTATTTTACTTTGAAAATTAGAAACTATTAATAAAATATTTGTTGTATTAAACGGTTAATCTAAACTTTTTTAAACAAAAATAGAAGATACAAACATAAGTACATACATACATATGTACATATTTTAAAATGCTTTTTATTGAAAGGCGTTTTTTACAGAAACTTGATTTTTAATTTTCATATTATAAATAATGTGTATATACTTACATACTTTGTACATAATTATAACATGTTTAAATTTCTGGTAAGTTTCAAAGGACAAAATGTAAACAAAAAGTCACATCTGAATTTATTTTTAATGTTATTTTTTTAGTAAACTAAAAGTTTTTAACTTCATTCAGTGTTACCTGTGTTTTCACAAATAAGAAATTGTTTTTTTTTCTTGATAAAAAATTTAAAAGCTTTAAAACGAATGCCGACACTACTATTCAACTGATCGATTGGGGCCCCGTAATTAATCTACCTTACTCTTGATGTTGCTGTGCGAGGGATGCCAGAGTTTAAAATTTACCTAAAACCAGTGTTGGTTATTTAGTAATTTCTTTATCAAATCTATCGATATAAATAATTTTTGCGGAATAAAAGGATTTTAGCTCTTCATTTAAAATATGCATCAACGATTTCACCAAAAACGATATCATATATTATACATACATAAAAACTCATATAGAGTTTGACAGTTAGCGTTGCCATCAGCTTGATAGGCTATGTCGTCTGGTATAAATATGAACTCCTAAATTGATATTGATAAAAAAATCAAATTTAAATATTAATTGAATAAAATGTTTGGACGTAATACTTTATTTATACAATTGTTAACACATGATTATAATTGACATTGTGGAGAAAAAGGCGAAGTAAATATACGTAATACATACATTTGTACGTGTAAATAAATGTAAAAACTTTTTAGTTGTTAATAGAATCACAAAACAAATAAAACAAAAACACTTAATAATTTTATCATTATTTATCACTTTCTGTTAGATATTTTTCAGCTGCTGTTTTCCATAACTCATCGATGTGTTCAAATTGGTTTTTCCATAATTGTTCAAGTAATTTCCAACCCTCCTCTTGTGTAACTAAGACATATTCATTAGATGAATCAAGGGAATGTGTATAACAACCCATTACAAGGCTCTGAGCTAAACGTGCTGTCACACAATATTTTAGATATTGTTTAATTTCACTACTCAATGGGTAAATCGATTCAAAACCAGCTAAGAAAATGCCACCACTTTCCAAATTTTTTGCTTGCAGCAACATATAGGTCAAAGCAATGCCTACCTCAAATAGAACGGGAGACTTATTTGTATCACCAAAGTCAATTATACCAATAATTTTAAAGTTTAAATTCCCATCGGCTGGTCCAACAATTAAATTTTGCTCGTTAAGATCACCATGAATAATTTGCATTTCGAATGAGCCTAATTGGCTTAGTACTTTTGTCTCGAAGGAATGTATAACTTCTTCTATAATTTGTTTACGGGAATGATCCTCAAGTACATACAAAAAGTCTTTAAGCTTAGGTACAGACTGTAATTGCCAAGTAGATTTGTGAGTGTTGTATGCCTCATGTTGGAAATTCTAAGATAAAATAAAAAAAATAATGTTTGTTCTTGTTCGGTTAATGTTAAATTACTGGTTTTAGTTGAACCGCTGTACTGATTATTATGAGTTTGTAAAAAAAATTTTTTACAAAAAATAAAAATATAAATAAATTATTTAGTTTTTTTATAATGTACCTTTAAGGCTTTAACAAGTTTTGCTAAATATTCACCACTTTGATAAAGTAGATAATTTGTTACAGCAACTTCATGAAATATTTTACCAGGTATAAATTCCAACAGCCGTACTACATGCTCAGCACCATTTATATTCTCCACGGAATAATATTTTCCATTTACATTACCTATGGGCCGGGGACATTGAATCTGTTGTTTAGCTAAATTGTATATATTTGATTTAAGAACAGTTTATGCCGAGTATTGATTTATTATGCTACTTACACAAATATAACATCAGTTGATTTTGGGCATCAACAAACTCTATCTTTTTTGAATCCAAAGAATTTAAAACTTTTAAAACATAACCGTGAGGCCAGTGGGATACAATTAAAGGATTTTTAATATTTCTAAAATAAAAATAAGTTTTTTTTTTTGGTTTATTACTTTTTTATTAACTCCTTTTTAATGTTTAAAAAATATAATAATAATACACCTTATTAATTTTAAGCTTTATATTTCGGTTTAAAAATAATTATATAAGTATGTACTTACATATATATTTTTTTTTTGCCCAAAACTGTTTTATTTGATTTTAGTTTTAATTTTACGGTTTCGGCCTGTGTTATATTTTCTATTGCAAAAATCTCTTGATAATTTCGTTTTGTTGTACAAAATTATTTTTAACATAAACTGTTAACTTGGCAATACTTAATTCTTTGTTTAACATGGCATCACCATATCAACAGAATTTACATTTGGCGCAAAACTCCAGCAAAGTAAATAAAATGAAAACAATCAAGTTGTTTTGATGGTAAATAAAGAACATCAAATGTAGACATTCACACGTAAATATAGTGTTAATAGTGGGTACAATTTAAGTATAAGTAAACAATTAAAATTACTTTGTAATTGCAATGGGTATTACTGGTTTAATACCGTTTTTGGAAAAGGCCTCATCGCCAATTAGCATTACAAAATTAAAGGGATCATCAGTGGCCGTAGACAGTTATTGTTGGCTTCACAAAGGAGTTTTTGCGTGTGCCGAAAAACTCGTAAGAGGAGAGACGACAGACATTCACATACAGTATTGTCTGAAATACGTTGATATGTTCTTGAGGTACAAAATTAGGGTAATTATGGTATTTGATGGCAGGCATTTGCCAGCTAAGGCTGAAACTGAACGTAGAAGACGTGAGGCAAGAAACGAAAGCAAGAAATTAGCAAAAGAGTATTTAAGAAAAAATGATATAGAGAAGGCCAGATCCCACATGAGAAGAGCAGTTGATGTGACACATGAAATGGCTTTAGAATTAATAAAAGCATGTCGTCATCGAGGTGTCGATTGTATAGTAGCGCCGTATGAGGCAGATGCGCAAATGGCATGGCTAAATAAACAAGGTTTGGCCGAATACATAGTGACAGAGGATTCTGATTTGACATTGTTTGGAGCACAAAAGATTCTCTTTAAATTAGACTTGACTGGTCAAGCTTTGTTGGTGGAGAGTACAAAACTATATTTGGCAATGGATTGTAAACCGGAAAAATATACATTTGACAAGTTCCTTAGAATGTGCATTTTGTCGGGATGTGACTATTTAGACTCACTACAGGGCATTGGATTGAAGAAAGCTTGCAAATTCATTTTAACTACCGAAGAGGAAGACATGACGAAAGCTTTAAAGAAAATACCGAGCTATTTAAAGATGAAGCAGCTGGAGGTGACAGAAGATTATATAGAGTCGTTTCTAAAGGCGGAAGCTACGTTTAAACATATGTTTGTGTATAATCCTTTGGAGCGAAAGATGGAAAGATTATATGAGCTTGAAGAATTCCAAACGAATGAAAGTCATTGTAGCAATGCTGGCTCTTTGCTAAATGATGCTGAGCAAGCTTTTCAATTAGCATTAGGTAACTTAAATCCCTTTACATTTAAACAATTAGATGACTGGCACCCGGATCGAAATTTGACACAAGCAAAAATAAAACACAAAAGTATTTGGGAAAGTTTAAATAATGCAGTGGTGAGTAAAGAACCTAGTCCTTTATTTCACTTTAAAAAAATTGAATACAAAAACATGGCTGAAACCGAAATTCAAGAGAAAATCACTGAAGAAAGTTGCAAACTCGACGAGTCTGAAATATTTTCTATGTACAGGCATGCATCACCAAATTTGGAAAGTAAACGTAAGAGACTATCTTCAACATCCTCTGATAGTGAAGATGAGGAAAGCGAAAAATGTGATCAAATAGGCGAGATACCTAAAAAATACGCCCATAATCCCTTCGTCAAAGTTAATTCTTTTTCGGAAAACATACAGAAATCACCGGTATGCACAAACAACTCTCTGTTACAACTTTTAAGTCCTAAAAAGGTTAATGAAAATAATACAAACCAACAAAACGCCCTAGTGAAGTCTAGATTTTTTTCTGTCAAAAAATCATTTGCTGCCAGAGATTTAACATCTGAAATGTTACAAATAGAAAAGAAATCCAATACACATATAGAGAAGCAACAAGATTTATATCACAGTTTTCTACAATCGCCGAAAAAGAAAACTGCAGCAATGGACGAAAAAACATTTGACGAACAAAGTTCTTACATTAGTAGTCAAAATAATGAAGAGGAAAACTCTGAAACTTGCACTAGTTCACAGGAATCTAAACGATTTGTGGCCTCTGCCTTGAATGAAGAAGTCATATTACTTTCGGACATTGAAGAATCAGATTTGCAGAAGTCTTTAGAGTCCACAATATCAGTACAAAAGTTTACAAGCACATTTGTGCAGAAAACAAGAGTGGGCCTTCCCAAAACCAAAACTAAAACTACCAGACGTGATTCAGCCAAGACCTTGGGAACTGGCGATCCAAAGCAATCTAAGTTAAGTATGTTTGGTTTTCAAAAGAGACCCACTTTAAAGAAATTATAGGTTTGTTTTTGTACTTTTTTCTAATATTTTTTAATTGTTATCTTTATTGTTGTGTCCAGATAAAATGTTAAAGTTTTTAGTCGTTCTGTTTGCTAGTTTTTTAAATATATGTAATAAAAAAAAATGTCAATTGTGATCAACAGCTATTTTTTGTTTCAATTGATGATATGCATTAGTGCCGTATTAATTTCATTTAATTTATTAACAGTAATGGTATATTTTTTGTAAGCATAAGAGATCATTTATGAACAAATTTTGATTATTTTTCAAAATGTTGAAATTTGAATTCTTTAGTTTTCAAACTAAAAAAATATTTTTTAATTGTTCGAATTTTAGTACAAATATACTTACAGATCTTCCTTAACCAAATAGTTACGATCATCATACGATATCAATTCCTTAATTTCTACAACAGTAACGCCATACAACCGTCTTAGCAAACTTTCGACAATTTCATCTGTAACTTTTGGCTTAATATCTGAACCTGGCTTTAAAATACTAGACGGTGATGCAGACGCACTATTTGCTATATTCTCCATTTTTAAATCGATTGGTTGTGTTTCATTGTTATTATTAGTGAAAGTGTATTTGGAGTTTGTATCGTACTCGTGACTAAGTGTATAGGATTTTCGTCTTGACATATTTGTCAATTCAACATTATTCCAAGTATCATCCATTGTTAACGAAACGTACTTAACTGGGTTGTTTTTTTATAAGTTGCTCTGGTCAGTGCTAAAAATAAAAACAATTTTTGATAAATATTTAGCACTTTTTTTCCAGTATATACTGATATTTGATAAGCGATTAAATTTAATATGCGTATGTATAGTCTGTATCAGTCTCTTCACTTTTTTTGCTCAAACTTTATTTGTCAATTTTATTATAAAGAAATAATTGAAACATTTGTTCTTTTATTTAAATTGTTGTTAATTAAAAGAACAAGTATGTGTGTGTGTGTAGTACTTAATACGATATATTGATAACTTGTTGTGTTAGAAGTAAATATGGGGAATTTTTCTACATACATAAACATACGTATGTATGTACATACATACATATGTATAAGTATAACGCACTGACTGGCAGATCCAAAGCGACTAAAATCTTTTTTAAGAAAAAAGTCATATATCTTATTCGTTTGTTTTTGTTGTTTTATAAATCTTTGTTATTTATATGTACTTAAGCTTTTTTGTGTATGTTTATCATTCGTGAACCTTTGATTATTTTAAAATATTAAAGCGGTTTGAATATAAGGTATAATACTCACAGTATAAAAAAATATGTATATAAATTGTTTATTTTAAATTTAAAAAAAATGATTATGTACATATATACTTGAATGTACTTGAATGTTAAAATGAGCATTACGTTGACTTTTTCTATATTGTCCATTTACATTCAATAAATTTCACTTTTTTATGTTAAGCCTTTTGGAAAAGCCTAAAATATGTACCTATATTTAAAATAAAAAAATCTATTTTCGTAAACGAAAAATTAAAATCACAAATTAAAAAAAAAGCTTAAATACACGCTTTAACAGCAAATCGATAAATATTTTTAAAAAACTGCCTGGCACACAAAATGCGAAACATATTTCGAATAAATATACATATATGTATATTTCAAACAAAAACAAATTAAAACTTTTTGTTCGAATTTTGTGGGCCAGGCAAAGCATGAAGAGTTTATATACAGCGAAAGAAAGTTGAGCAGCTCATTATACATATGTATGTATGTAGGTACATAACATATGTTAAATAAGACTAAAGTAAGAATTATTTTTATTATTTTATTTTTATTAAGGCGTGGTCCTTTACATAAAAATATTGCAAATATTCCTTCCTATTCTGTATTATAAGTGAAGTCTCAAGCTTGATAACAAATTTCCAAAAACAAGGTAAACATTTTAATATTTTTTTAATCCATTAACGCCGGCTAAAATAAAAAATAGATTTAAAAATAATAATGAGGGTAATCGCCAATTTGTGTTAGCTTTTTATTATAAAAAAAAAAAAAACATAAAACTGTCTAAATTGTACAAGATTGTTGATGCAATAATACATATCGTTGGTCTCAGGTAGAAAGGCCGTAACTCGCATTTTTTCAAAATTGACTTTTTTTATAGT
>NDXZ01004911.1:1379-19566 GCA_003055125.1 Paykullia maculata | reverse complement strand
AAAAAAATTGGTGCAATATTTTCAAAAAAAAAAAAAAACGGGTTTACAGGCAATTGTATAAAAAATTAATATTTTGATATAGGTATAGGTATAATTTCTACTATGTTTTTACCTTCTGTAAAATTACATTTATGTGAGTTTAGGGCCTTTCTACCTGAGACCAACGATATATGAAGTGATGCTGTACTAACTTTAGCTGGTTAAAAAATGCGTATATTTTCTTTCGAATAAAAAAATTTTAAACAAAAACAAATTAAAACTTATAGTTTGAAATATATTTACTCGAAAGAAAATATCGTTCGCATTTTGTGGGCCAGGCAGTAAGTTTGTATGTAAAAAATATTTTTCGCGTTTTTCCAAATAAAAACGGGCTTTCCCGCCAAGTTGGCGTTACTGCTCTTTTTACGCTCTTTTTGATCGTTGCAATTTTTTCGAGTACGTGAACAATAATGCAACAAATACAAATTCGTTATAAATTTTAGTAACAAACACAATTGTAGTTAAATATTTAAAAATTTTATTTGTATGCAATATCCCATACATATGTATGTACCTTGAAATATGATAAAACTTTTTTTTATTTGCGAAATTCCAATTATTTATATTACTATAATTTTAATGTCGTAAGTCCTTGACCTTTTTAATTATTAAAATTACATCATAAAAACTGATCATTTAGTGTTCTTGTTTAAGAAACTTACAAAAATAGCACTTTAAGCACAGAATAACAACTTTAACTTCCGCTAACAATGGAAATGTAAAAATTTGTAAACAATAAAGTAAAATTAAATTGTTCTTTATATATTTTTATGATAAAATAAGTTTAAAAACAGAAAGAAAACGCAAAAAGTAAACAATAACAAGAAACATGTGACTATGTTATTTACTTAAAATTGTATACAGGGCTACCATGATAAAATTATATTTACAATGAGTGTGAAGTCAATTACTTGCGTAGCGTGGCGTAGAGTGCTTTAAATGAAAACTTCACATTTGGTTTAAAACTTGGTTAGCACAATGAAATTATATATTTTACTTACAAATACGCAACGTATGTTTCAGACGATTACATATGATTGTTTAAAAAACGTAAATATAAACCAAAAAGTGAAAAAATCTATTCTAAAAACTAAGTTTTTACTTAACATCACGGAGTTATATTTTTTTGTGTAACTAGATGCAGACACGTCAAAAGTTTTTGTTTCTTTCCGTTTTCCACACACACTTTTTGCTTTGTTTTACTTAGCTGTTTTTGACATATCGACCAGCGACAACAACGTTTTACTTGTTGAATTACCAACACCTATAAAGTTAGCTTGCTTGTCAGTTAACCTCAGTTTAGAGAGAAAAATATTAATGACTAAACCATTGGCTAATGGCAGTTATTTCGGGCATAAGTAATTAAAAACTAAACAAGCAAATTAAGATCACACAACAAAGTGGATGATGTTTTAAAAATATGTAATGTTTTGATATAAATCGGTTCACCAGCTCAACCTATTTGGTTATTAGCACTTTTCCCTAATTTTCATAGAAAAACTACCAAGTGTAAACGTAAGCGAAAAACTTACATATGAACATATGTATTTTTTTAAGTGTATTAAAAACAGCTGCTTTTTAATAAACATAACCTATTTTTTCAGAAACATTTGTTTGCAAAGTGCATTTTGTAATATTTTTTATAAAACCAATACAAATAATAATTATTTATTTACAAAATACCTATTAGGCAATGGATCCAATGGATCAGTTATACATAGAAATTGAATTAAGTACAGTTAAACATGCTGAAACAGAAATATTTACTACTGTACATTCATTTGTTGCTCTCTATGTGTATCATTATTTGAAAAGTCCGGAAAATATAAAATTAAATTTTGTCTGCACGACACTAACGACAGATATGGGTAAAATAAAATTGCTTTCAAAATCGATAAAGCGTGAACTTACAGAAGACAAAATTTTTTGTAAGGATGTATCTAAACTGGAAGCTTTACGAGATTTACGCCTTCCTGTGTATGCCAAAGAAAGTAATACATTTATCGCGGGTATGTGTGCTGTTTGCAGAGAAATAATAGCACGTCAGCCAGCTAAAGAAAAACGTAAGCTCTTAGGTTTTAAGGAAAGTTGCCTGTTAGCGCCATCAGAATCTTCAATATGGACTAGATTTTGTGAAGTTAATGTGGTACAATCTTTGGCTATACTCTTAAAAAATGTGGAACTGCACGAAATATTTGCAGAAATGCCTGCGGAATGCGCTAGATTTGAAAGACATATGAATGAGCCGGTAAGAATGCATAATATATACAAATTGGCGAGAGAAAAGGCAAATCAAGATATTGCTGCAGCAACAGGAAAAATCGAAAATAAACTTAAGAAAAAGGTTAAAATTGAATGTAATGTGCCTAAGGAGAACTTGGCGATTGAACACACATTTGCCGAAGGTGTGGATTTTACCATAGCCGACATAATTTTATATCCCTGCATGCGTTTAATTTATCATTGTTACCCTAAAATGTTAATGGAGTTTCCTTTAACAAATACGTGGTTAAATGAGGTAATTGAAAAACACATCATTAATGGGTTAGTTATTAATTTTAATTAATTGTTTATTATTATGCACTATTATATTTTTTAGATCGATAACTTTGACGCTAATTGTCAACAAGTTTTAAAAGATCTTTGTATTTTTCCATCTATTGAAAATTTGTCAAACAGTATTGTATTCAAAATACCTGACTGTGATGGCATTAGTCTGTATAAGAGTGATCCCAAAAGATATAAACCTCGCAGTCGTATTTTCACAGACAAGGCGGAAGTTGAGACTACTCTCAATAAGCTTAAAGCATTAAAAATTAACTTTAATAGCTGTTCTTCCATTACCTATGGCCAATGTCTTATCGACTGGCAAATAATCGAGCCAACCCATGCCGAGAGTTCAGCTTTGCCACAAGAAAGACTTTTAAGGAAACGTCAGCAATTAGAAAATTTAGCGAATGCTGTTGCGTCTATCGCTGGTCATGGACAACGGATAATTGACTTTTGTAGTGGCACAGGACATTTGGGAATTTTACTGGCATTGAAACTACCACAGTGTGAGATTATTTTGATGGAAAACAAGGCTATATCATTGCAGAGAGCCAAGCAAAGATCTAAAGATTTGACACTGACAAACTTAAGATTCTATCAATGTAACATTGATTACTTTGAAGGTGATTTCGATGTGGGCACCTCGTTACATGCTTGCGGCACAGCGACAGATATCGTTTTGCAACAGTGCCGCAGAGCTAGGGCAAATTTCGTTTGCTGTCCATGTTGCTATGGCTCATTGCAGCCAATGCCTCACATTAAATATCCTTTAAGTGAACGATTTCGCCAAGTACTGACCGAAAAAGACTTTAAGTATATTGCCCATACGGCCGATCAGGCTCATGCTTTAGGTACCTTAAATTGCAGTCCAGAAACTACTCGACAGGGACAATTGTGTATGGATATTGTTGATACAGATCGCAAACTTCAAGCGGAGGAGGCAGGCTATGAAGTGCTATTGACACGACTAAAACCGGAGGACTGTACACCCAAAAATCGGTTATTAGTCGGGCGCTTACAACAGAGTCTAAAATAGATTTTTTGCACCTGTTTAAGGGTATTGTATACTAGAATCAAATATTTGTTAGGAATTTTCCTACTTTTTAAATAAATTGTTTCAATACACTTTCTGCGATTTTTACTTAAAAAGATCGGAAACATGCGTGCAAATTACGGAAAAATAATTAATATTGGTAACGGTAATAAGACACTTACCTAAAGCATTAGGCAGCTTAGAAGTTTGATTTTTAAATTTAAAGTGAAATCTGTACTTTTTACATTAATTTATATTAATTATGTATGAATATTTAATATAGATATTTTTTTTACAAAAAAGCGACTTATAATTTGTTAACTTAAAATTGAGTAAAAAAAAATTAAAAGATGCCACCACGTAGAGCCAAGACTAAATGTAAAACTGAACCGCCTTGAACTTTGTAATCTGCAGCCGTTTTGTCATCGTTCCTTAAACACAATTGAACAAAATAATAAATAGCACTATTTTTCTTAAAAATGTTGAAAAAAAAGAAACTTACATTTGCTTGCCGGAAAAAATCAAACGTTGTTGTTGCGGTGGTATGCCCTCTTTTTCTTCAACACGTTCCTTTATGCGATCTACTTTATCTGTGGGCTCAATATCGATTTCAATCTCTTTCCCGGTAAGTGTCTGCAAAAAAAAAAAGGAAACATTACACAAATCCTTTAAACGATTTGACATTCTTTTCAACTTGGCTTAATGTTGTGGCCACAAACTAACTTACCTTGACTTTGATTAACATTTTTGCTTTTTCTGTTTATTTGATACAGTTGCTAAAAAATCTATAGGTCGCTTAATTTCCAAAAATGAAAATAGCCTCGATTATTTTATTCTAAAAATGGTTTGAAATTTCCGGCAGCTTCGCAAAAGTATTTATTGAATTTGACAAAACCTCTACGATTTTCGTATTTTTCGCACAAAACTTTAACAAAGTTGAAAGAAAATAAAATGTGAAGCAAATCGTGCTAATAGGCTGACACAAATAATGTTAAAAAAGTCAATAATAGCCGAATTCGAGGCAAACTGAAAAAGGCAAGCCCATCTCTGCAATAATACCATAACTGTTTTCTAACTGTCAAGTAAATTTTAGAGATATGTGTTATTTGCTCGGTTTTTTGTATGTAGTTTTATTTTTTTATTCTTAGATTTTTATTGTAAAAATTCCGTTTGTAATTTCTTCAATATTCATTTGTGACCCTATAAAGTATATATATTATGGATCCTTATAGATAGGGAAGTCGATTTAGCCATGTCCGTCCGTCCGTGTGTTGGTTGAAATCAAGTTTTCGTAGCTCCCATAGGTCACCCAGGGTTATATGTGGTATTAAACTTTTGGAAATACTTTCGAGAAAATCGCTATTGAAAAGTGGCAAGATCCATTGATAACCGGCTAGGATATAAGCAAAAAAGGACGACTGCCTCGTTTACTTTTAAAATTTTTTTTTACACAAAAAAATTATTTTTGTTTCAGCCGTAAGATATACTACAGATATATTTAAAAAAATATATTTACTACCCATGGTGAAGGGTATATAAGATTTGGCCCAAACAAATATAGCGTTCTTACTTGTTTTATTTGTACATGTGTATTTATTAAAAAAAAATTAAGAAAGCAAAATCATTTTTATTACATAAAGAGCAACTTATTATATACATATGTACATACGTAAATATTTAAAATTTATCATTTTCAAATAAATATTGTATATAATACTAAGATCTTACAAAAGGTTTTTAAAAATCGTATAAAAAGGGTCTTAAAAGTCTTAAAGTAGTCTAATACTAGATATTTCAAAGAAAAAGTAAAGACAATTAACAGGGAATGGCAGAACGTTTACAGAAACATAAAATTTAAAAAAAAAACAATGGTTAAAGGTTGACACGGTGTAAATATTTTTTCTCGACATCAAACATAAATTAACTCACGTAAAGAAAAATTGTTAGTTACATGTTGTCATTCCTTGACCATCAAAATATTTAAGTACAAATAATACTATTTACAAAGATTTGAGAATTTTTATGATGAGATTCTTTTAAGTATGTATATTTTAGGTTGTTGAAAATTTAAAAATAATTTGTGGAATTAATGATAAAATGTCTTTGCTTTGCTGAAAAAGGCTGGGATTCTGTACTTCTAACGTTTTCAAAGAATGTGTTTCAGTATGTTTTACTGGCAGTTCTTCATTTTGATCTGGATTAAGCTTTTCATTAACCGTCTCGTCTATAACCTGTAGCAGACGTTGGTATAGAAATGATTGGCGAAATATGGGCTTTGATAAACTTAAGTGATCGTCTTTTAACACATAAAAATCGCCATGATTAATACAAGCGGACTCTTCGGTAACAATATGCAATGGAAATTTAAATGAAGTTAACATAGTGGGTGAACCTTCAGCAATACTGACAATTTTCATATGACGAAAAGAGGTTCCCAGGCAGTTCATAAAGCGTTCATGTAAGCTTAGCAATTTAGGAGCACCTTCTTCCATTTCCTTCACCTCGATGGAGGGTGATAAGATCATTTGCATGTGTTGTTTCCATTTGGCAATAGAAGAACCTCTATGGGGAACTCCTAGGAATACTATGCCATTAGTATTTTTGGCAATTTGTTGGGCTTTTGGATCAACACTATCTTTGGCTTTCATTAGTATAAGTTTTGTTAGAATGCCACCCATTGAATGACCAATCCAAATGACAGGTCTGTCGTTGCCTATATCGGCCATTGTTATACGTTCCAACAGTGAGGTAGCTCTTACATCTATGTGACCCTGACCCTTTTCACAAGGACAGTATTTTGTAAAGTTGGCCGACCACTCTGTTACCGCTGAGGTATAATCAATGCCTATAATTCTAGTATTCGGATGATCTTCTGGCAACCATTCCATGGGCCAACAATTGGTGTATTCTTCGTCCATGTCTTGATTTAACCATTCATTGCCGGGTACGCTAAATTCACCCGAACAATTTTCATTTGCAGATAAGGGCACATCCGGATGAACCACTTCCCATTCTGGATCCAATTCAGCCTCATTTTGCAACGTCTCAACCAATTCTTTGGTAGCATCATCACTAATTTGTAAAGGTTTATTTGAATGCTTGGTAGCAGCTTTCAGAAGCCCATCTGTAAACACAAACAAGGATGAAAAATTTAGGTTTCATTATTTTTTCATTTATTAAAGTAATTCAAAGCCTAAAGCTAATTTTTACCTGTTTCTACGCTTCCTCCCTCCTTTTGTACATCATTTTTATTTACATTATTTTCTACTAATTGCAGTGTTTTTTCATTGACCTTCTCTTTGGCATTTACTTTAGCGATTGTTTTAGGTTTTCCGTTGCCATTTCTATTGGCATTTTTTTTCATTTGAATACGCCTTTGTTCGCCTACCAAAAAAATATCATCGGTTTCACTAGTGTAAAATGCGTTTTTACCATAAAGCCCCAATTCAGTAGGTTTGCGATCTTTCTGACGCCAAGTTATAAAAACACCACCTAAGAGTCCGTGGACAAATATGATATCGGCTTTTGGTTTACTGCGAGTACGCAATCGTGGATGCAAGGGATAAACATTGGGCGCATACACTGTATAATTAGGATCGTCATGATCAAGATTCGCCATAGTTTTTGACGATATTACTTGCAAGCGTAAATCAGGACATTGTTGCCATTCCGCCAAAACACTAATCCAGCCACTAGCAAAAAAGTGCTCAACACTATCCTTAACCACAGACATATTTGCTAATACTTTGCAGAGTGTCGATAATGTTTCATTGTCGTCAGCAAAAATCTTGCACAACTCCATGAGATGACCCAAACCTCCATCTTTGATTATTTGTTCAGCTACTTCGGGTTCTTTGGTAACATGATGTAAAAACGAGATGATTTCCTTAAGCATATCGGTTTCCTGGACATTGAAAGAGATCGGATGTTCTTGGGTAAAAAACTCACAGACATCTTCAACTGGATCTTGTTGTGGGAAATATTTCACAAAGAAATGTTTAACACAGGATCGCGGCTTCAAACGTTCAAGCAGATCATGCAATTCAGATAGAACCAATTTTGGATTCTTTATACAGCCTTTCATGTGTACGGGTATAAACCAACGAGTATCAGCTCCTGAGCGAGCCAAAGACACAGCAGTTCTAGCATCACAAATTTGAGCCAAATGACGAAAATCCCAATCTTTTAAATGATCTACGTGAGCCAATTGTCTTACAGCCTTTAAACGTTCATGGTGTGATCCACTCTGTGCAATATTTAATAAACGCCATGCAATTGAATGTTTTACTGCTTTCCACCATTTTCCAACCGGATTAACAATAACACTAATCCATTTTTTATCATCCTCCTCCTGTTGTTTCAATTTACGCATAGATTCCTTATAGATGTGATATTTTATGTATATATAATCCGGTTCAGGGGTCTTATCATTGTGATCATTTTTGTTGTCAACGAATTTCGAAACAAATCTGTGCAAACGGCGTTTTTGATAAAGAATAAGGCCACATCTGAAAAAAGAGCAATATGTAGGTATTTACTTTACCTAATTTTTTTTTTTAATTATCATGCAACTTTAAAACTAGTAATCATATAAAGATTTACAAAAGTTGTCTTTATTTTCAATAACATTCACTAGTAAGTATTTACGTACATACACAGTGAATCGTTTATAAATTTCTAAACAAAATAAAAAAAATCAGTTGCCTTAACTCGAGCTAACATTATGAAATTGATCATGAAAAGGGCTATTATATTTCTTAGAAAAAAGTTTAATATTTTTAAACTGTTTCTTAATAAGTGCTCTTACTGCTCTTTCAACCTTTAAACAAATCACTAATCACTAGCTTATTTTGTGAACGACCTACTATGCACTAGCTTATTTGCAAATTTTAGCGAATTAGTTAACAAGTACTCCATTTAAGAGTTCTTTAAAAAAAAAAATTATTTACTTTTTCGTTGCAAGTCTTTGCTAAAAAAGATAAAGAGAGCTAAAGAACTTCCGTTATTAAATTTCATAAAAAACTTGACAATCATTTTTTCTTAGATTTTTTATAATTTTTATTATTTATTAAAAAAAAAAGTGTAAGTAAATTTTCCAAATTCAAAAACGATATTTTATTTTTAAAAAGCAATTTATTTTCAGAAATATGGCATGATTTCTTAAGCTTTTTTTAACGGTCATATTTAATTTAAAATGCTTAACCTTTTTCGTAAACACACGCGCCTTCAATGACGAATTTATTTTGCCTTGCTACGCCTTCTTTTGTCTTTCTGCACGTTTTTTTAAATATTTGTGTTAAACTACACACGTATTTTTATAATAATCATAATAAAAAAGCTATGTATATAGATACATAAATCAAATTTCTATTTTTTAAAGTTAAATTCATTTTAATATACTTAGTAACATACATATGTACATATGTAAATAACAGAGAGGGGAAAATGGTGTGGTACTACTGTTAAACCCTATAAAAAAAATTAAGTGATCTAGAAGCAATTAAATGTAGGTATTACATATGTATGTACATATGTGTGATTTTTTATCATCAATAAATAAAAGTGCGACATTTGCCAAAAATAGCGAGAACACAAAATAGTTTTTTTTATTAAAAAATAAAAATAAAATAAAAGTTATTACAAAAATTCTTTTGTTTTATTTTCCGATTTTAAGCATAAGTACATACATACATACATATGTACATACATTTTAAGTTGATTATCTTTTTATTTGTCTGTTCTTCATTGGAACTGTCAAACTACGAGTAGGTACATACCTAAAAAATAATTTCCACTCTTTTTTTCTTGCTAAATTATCTGGTTATTACAACTAATTTAAAAAAAGGATTATTTTTGATTTTATACGTTATTAATCAAAACATGTTTACAGTTTTGTAATGTTTTTGTTTATTATTTACAGTTGCAAATATTTTTACAATTTTTTATTAAATAACGTCATCAATTACAAAAATATTTTGTACGTTCATAAGTAGTATAATGAACATAAATTTACAAAACTAAATAAAAAAAAAACGTAAAAAAAGTTGTCTTAATTTTGTTTGTCATATTATCTTAAAAATATTTGCTAATAAAAAGACAAGCCCCTTTTTTGTTTGTACTTGGGTGGGAATATCGTTTGTTTTTAAAAACAATTAAAAACGATCTCTTTTAAATTTAATGTACCTATGCACATACATTTGTACCTAAGTATATGAGATACATATTTAGACAAACATCACACCATTTTTTATTATGAGTAATTCAAAGTGAAATAACTTTTATATTGAATAAAATGTATACATATATAAATATGTATGTACATATAACACTTTTTTAAAAATACACTTTTTCTGATAAAAAAATGAAATTTGGGCTATTTATTAATATACCTATGTTTGTTTTTTAATTAACAAAAGAGCATATTTCTTAAATCATAAAATTTCAATTTGTAAGACTATTTGGGATTGATGTTTTTCGGAAAAAAAAATATCCTGGCAGCACTGAACTTTTAAAATATATAAGCAAAAATATTACTACAATATTATTTTTAATTAAAGTAAATGAATAAATTTGCATGTAAAGAATACAAATAAAAATGACTTACGTGGTCAATATGCCCACACTGCCAATAGTTTTAGGGTAACGGCGTAAAGTTGATGTTAAGTTATTCATTGAACAGTTGTTTATTGACAATAAACAAAAGTTTTACGACTTGAAAAAAAAACAAACTTATACGTATTTTCGTATTGAACTTTTGTTAATAATCAATTGCAAAAATGATTTCTTCAAAAATTTCTTATGGCAATTGCCAAGAAATAAGCAAAAATTTTGTTTTACTTTTACTTATACTATACAGGTAATTTTTCACGCTTTTGAATACAAAACAAAAACAAATATTCACAAAGAATATTTTCCGTACAAAAATTTTTTAAAATCTACAGCAATTACTTTTTTTCTTTTCTATTTTTTAATATGAAGGCATTCACTGCATTTAACTTTTGATTATTATTTGAAACACACAACTTTTTAAATCGCTTTTTATTACAGTACAATTTAGTTTATTTTTGTTTTTCCACCTTTTTTAGTTCAATTGAACTTATCACTTTGCTTTTTATTTGTTGAATGTCTTGATTATTCACCGAAAAATGTTAATATACTGCAATTGGGGCTGTTGCTCGTTCGACGTTTGTTTTGTTTTCGCCCCGTGTTGTTTACGATGTGTTATATTATTATTATTGTTTTTAATTTAAGGTGATGAGGTGGGAGCCCAAATACCAACAAGTTTTATCTTACGAGTCATGACGTCATTAACACAAGTAATCAAATCGAATAGTATGCAAAAAATAAATAAAAATTTAAAATAAGGTGACTTCTAGGTGAGGTAAACAAAAAAAAAACGATTTTTTTTAAGTGAAAATGAAATGTCAAAACTAGTGTGACACAGTTGAGATTAAAAAACAAAAAAGAGTGTAAAATATTATTTTTGCACAAATTTGTGTTAAAAAATATGTACAATAAATAATTTAATACGCTTAACAGGTAAAAATATACGTATTAAACAAAATAAGTTTATAATAGTATGATAGCTGTGGTCTTCATCAACTAATTTACACGTTGACAGTTTATACTTGCTTTAGATTAAGTTATTTTGTGAATAGAATGATGTAATATAATAATAGTATAAATATTTGTATATATACTGTATTAATATTCAGAATATTGGCCTAGGAATAGGCTTTTTATATAACTTAAAATAAATAAATATTTAAACATATGGTTCATAGCCTTGTATGCGATCTTGGAACAAGAGCAAGAGAAAAAATAACACTCAGAAAGTTAAAAACACTTTGACATATTGTCCTGAAAACATAATGTTTTGGTGAAAATAGAAACGCACCATAAAAAGTTAAACACATGTGAAAATGCAATCAATTTTGGGTAGTGTCTGACAGCTGTTTAGGGTATAACTCTGAGTTAGCGTATTAATTAAGAACACACTTCATTGTGAATGCCAAGAGAGAAATTAGCAGTCATTGTTTTGCTTCTTAAAAAAATTAGAAATATAATTTAATCGAAAGTTGTTAAACAAAATATTCAAAACGCGGAAAATATTGCATTATAAAGAGTTCTTCAATACGTTTTTGGCATTTCATGTACAAAAAATTACTTCCTATAACAGAGAATTAAACTTCTAAATAAAATCTGTGTGGCACATCGTTCTTCAATAAAATAATGAAAGTATTTTAAGTATCTCTGGAATGTTAATTATATTATCTAAAGTATTAATAGCTAAGTAATACCATGGCAACCACTAAACGGGTGGAGCAGTCATATAATGAAGAACAACCATCTGCAACTAACGATCAACCAGAGGAATGTGTCGCCTCAGAGGAATATTCAGCACTGCCTGAAACGTTTTACTCGCTGCCTATCGATAATGTCCCAGAAATCGGTTCTATTTTCCGACATAGAAAATATGATATATTTGAAAGACTCAAGAAGTCTATTGAAGTATGCAGTAAACGATTTAGTGGTCGCAAGGAGCTGGCCAGCGAAACCGATGATAGTGTATTGGAATTGTGCGATGCACTTGAGGAAGCGCTGCAATATGGTTTAAGAGACCAACATCAACAAACACAATTAAACTTTGTAGCATCAGCAGCAAATCTATTCCAAAATATGCAAGAAATCGTTACACGCTCCACTTTTAGTAGAACGTCAAACACCTTAAGTGCCACCACAGAGTCAAGTTTTTGGGAATTTTGTCAAAACTTTTTAACACAGCATGAAAAGGAGCGCTTTGAGAGTTTGAAGCAGGTTTGGACAAAGTGGGGTAAAGGCAGAGCCTTTATCAGAGCTTCCCTTAATGAGCATTCTTTTCAAAGATATCTTTTGACCTGGCTATCAGAATATCAAATATTAAGCTCTTACTACACTCATTGGTCTATTTTGTTAGATGAAAAAATGGCAAAATCTTTGCTCAACATGATTAAATCTTTAGATCATGTGCTATTTGCATTATCTGTAGACAAAACTGAATTAAATGTGGCTGTTAAGACAAACAGTACGCCGCATAGTGTGACTAAAGAAGAGCCTCTAATATATGCACCCACACCGACAAAAGTGGAACGAAAGATAAAACACAAACCAACAGCTGTAGAAAGGCCAATTGCAAGTACCAGCTCTACGGATGACCTGTTAAAACAACTGCAAATAAATGACAAAACGAAATGTATTACTAACGATTCAGAACTGGCATTTTCAGTAATTGAAGAGTTGCCCACGTTTAATGCAATACCAACAGATCCTATAGAACCGGAATTGGATTTTCTAATAGAACCTTTACAGTATTCAACAAATCCAGTTGCAAATGAATTTGTCATAGCAAATGGTTCTATATCATCGGCCAACTCCTATCATGATCTAGATGGCGATAACTCTTCGCAATCTAGTAAATATTCATGCAATAATCCAGTTGGCGAAAATTCTTGCACCAATCTCGAACATTTGCAGTTGAAGGAACAGCTTAAAGATACCAATGAACGTTGTTCTCTACTGGAAACCAGAGTAGCCCAGCTAAGCTTGGAAAATCGCCAACTCATACGGAGGCTTAAGAAACATTTTGAAGACACAGGCATAGATCCTTCCTCATCTTTTGCTACCAATTTCTTAATCACCATTCCCAATACTAAGCTTCACAAGTCCAAACATGCTACCGGCGGATCATTTTATCTGTATGAAGTCCATATAACAATGAGACAGAATTTGGAACACTGGTCTATATGGCGTCGTTACAGCGATTTTAATAAACTTCACAAATCGTTATTAAAGACACATCCTAGTGTGTCTTCCGTAGAGTTTCCGCCCAAAAAACGTTTTGGCAATATGAACTTAAAATTTGTTGAAGAACGACGGCAGCAATTGCAAATATATTTATTAAATCTGGTGGAGACATTGCCGCAAGTCGAGGCTTGTAAATCTAAAGCTGAATTGCAGAAAGTATTTCCATTTTTAAGGCAACGGTAACAATGGTTAAATATTAATTGTTTAAAAGTGCGTAAAAAAAGAAGATGTTTATTTATAGTTTAATGATGATGATTTTATTATAGTTTAATATTAAAAGTTGTAATACATACAAAAATACTTATGTATATGTATACTCAAATGTTATATTAATAATGTTATTTAATTAAAATTATATAATTTTTTTTTATTTAAATATTAACACCCCATATTCAAAAACAATTTAAAAAATTATTAAAGCTCATGGTGTAACTACAAATGGTGATTTTTATTCTGGGAGAATTTTATGTTCAAATATTTTATATAAAAATTACGAGAAGAGAGAATATATAAATGTTTTAATTAGTAAAGTATTATTGCACCATTTCAAAGGTTTAAAAGCCAACAAATTTTGTATGTATTTAAAGTTTTGTTTTATAAATTTATATATGTATAAGGCCGTAATGGTATATGGACATTATTAACATATTTATTATAATATAATTAAACTTTACAAAATTGAAAAAAAAAATTCAGTGAAACTTCTTGTAACTCTCTCGATTTGCGTAAGAATAAATAAAACTAATGTTTGGAAAAATCTGTTTTTCTGCAAAATAAACATTATTGTCCCAGATCGGATTAGACAAGTATTCATGTCATATTTTTTGCACTTAAACTTGTTGCTTTTGTGGCAAATGTATGTATGAACATACATTTGCATTGCATATACATATGTATGTATGAACATACATATGTATATGCAATGCAAATTTAAAAGTCAGTTTCGAAAAAATGCAAGTTAAGGCTTTTCTACCTGAGGCCAAAGATATGTATGTTACTAGCGTAAACCGTGTTTTTGTTGTGGTCCTTGTTTTAATGTTTTTGTAAGTATTAAATAAATTATAATTAAAATCAAATAAGTTTTTTTTTTTTGGTATTTTTGTTATTTGAATTTATGCTACATGTATTATGTATCCATTTTGAATTGTAAAAAAAAAACAAAATAAAAATAATTTTCTTAAATATCGTTTTATTTCTTAATCGCTTTTATCAATAGGTACTTTTTTACACTAAATAAGGGAAAGTTCCAACGCGATTTTCCATTGAAAATGGCTTTCTTAACTTCTACATAAATATCACACCACAACTGTTTGTTCCGCTATTTCAGCAACAACAGTTAGATTTTATTCCAATACCAACTAATAACCACTTTAAACATCATTTTTAAACTTTAACTAAACTCAAGCGGTATAAAAGAATTTACAAACTTTTTAAAAGTTAAATTTGAACAAAAAGTTATAAAAAAAAAATTAATTGCAATATGGTTTCCACACTTAAAAGTGCTGATGATTTAAACCAACAAATCGCAAATTCTGGTGACAAATTAGTAGTTCTGGATTTCTATGCCGCCTGGTGTGCACCCTGCAAACAAATGGATTCTCATCTTCGCAGATTGGCAAAAGTCTATAACGATCGTGTCATCGTTATTAAAATCAATGTTGACATATTTAATGATATTTCCGATTATTATAGAATACGTAGCATGCCGACATTCGTTTTTATTAAAAATCAAAAGCGTGTATGTAGATTTGCGGGAGCCGATCCAGTATTGTTGAATCAAAAAATGGCTTCATTAATAAACTAAGATTTGTTTGTCTCTGGAAATTAAATAATGCTTGAAGACATCTGTGATGTTAAAATTAATTGAAAAATATTTAATGCTTTTAATTTTTATAAATGTATTTGTTTTTTTTTATAATGTATGTATTTTCTGTGAATTGTAATCGTCTTAATTATTAAGTAACACTTGTTGTTTTTGTCTTTAATAAAAAAAAATATAATAAACGAAAATTTAAGACCAATAAAAGTTTTATGCAGCTTTTTTTTTGTAAATAATTGGGGATATAAAAAAACTAATTGTTTAAAAACTTAATTCAATTTTGAAAGACCTGAGAAATTTCATTTTTTCGCAAAATGACCCAGATCGGATTAGACAAGTATTCATGTCACATTTTTTTTGCACTTAAACGTGCTTTTGTCTTTATCTGCAAAACTTTTTATTGCAGCCAGTTTTAGTATGTATGTATTTAGATATACAATGTAAATTCGCCTTGCCTTGTTTAAAGCGAATTTATTTATTAAAAATAAATTAATTTAAATTTTTTTTCGACTCTCGCCAAGAACGTAAGGGGTCATTTCAAATTAGATACAAATCAGATGAAAAGAAAAAAAAACACAAAAACTATACATAAGTATATATATTTCTATTACTTGGTGTTTGAATATACCCTGGGGTTAAGTACATATAAAATTTAAAACGTACATGTCTGTAGTGGTATTCTTGTTTGCTTATGTCTCAGTCGGTTATTAATGGAAATTGCCATTTTTCAATACGGCTTTTCTCGGGAATATTTCCAAAAGTTGAATACCTCATACAAGTTTTTGTTTTCAACCAAAACACGGACAGACGAACATGGCTAAATCGACTTCTATAATAAATACATACATATGTACATATGTATACGTTATAGGGTCGCAAATGAATATTTTAGAAACTACAAAGGGAAATTTAATTAATTAATTACTCACCATTTCTTTTCGTAAATTTCAATAAAACACAAAATCTTTTTTTATATTTACTAGAACTATGCATATATATGTATGTGTGTGTGTTTATTGAAAATTATATACTTTTTTCTAATATTAAAGATGTATAGAAAACAAATATTTCACTTAAAAGTTAAAAAAAAAAGAATACCAAAAAGATTTTGCCCATAATGATAAAAAAACATAAAATAAATTTACAAACTTTTGAGTTAAATAATCAAAAGAAATAAAAAATTTAAGGTTAATATGTACACAATATAAAATTTTAGAAAATGTTAATATTAAAGTTAAATAATTATAAACTAAGATATGCACTTAAAATTAGCAAAAATGTTAAAGCTTAAGAATATTATATGTGTGTATGTAAGTTGTAGTTGTCGTTGTTAAAGTTACATATTGAACTTTTGATCTAGTCTCACAATGCTGGTAACAACATTATTTACATGTGGTTTTCACATTGCCAGCAGAAAATTTCTTTAAAAATATTTTTTTTTCTAGCGGTTTAAAGACTTTTATAATATTCTTTTAACTTTTTTTTAATTTAGGCAAAATGTTTATTGCATCTTTTGGTTTATTTAAACAGTATTAAAAGTAGAAATAGACACAATTTTTTCATATGCTGTGTTTATTCGTTCTAGCTATTTGCATTAAAAACAAAAAAAAAAACACATTTGTGTGGCAATTTGCATACAAAACCAGTGGTGCCGCTTGACAAAAAATTATGTAATAGAATTCCCCTGTAAATACTTTCGATTACCTTCTGGTCCTGCTGTTGCTTTCCTATGCTTCGCTTTTAAGCTTTAAAATAATTAAGGCTTAATTAGAATCATCACCCAAAATACAATTGATGAGGATTCAATAGTAGAAACCGATAAGCCCGCCGTAAGGGTAATGAAAAAATTAAAAAAATATGGATGAGTACTTAAAGAGTGATATACTCGGTCACGTGACGAGATCATTTATGGTAAATTTAAATATATTTACGAAAACAAAAAAATTCGATTTGATATTCTTGGTGTCAGATTGTAAATATTCAATGATTTTTTTCTTTAAAAAAGCTTTAAAGTAAAGAACTTTAAGTGATTATTTCAAAATCTTTAATTAGCTGACCGATAGCGAATTCTAACAGAGAAATTGATTATATATTTAATCCTTTAATTCCCAGTGGAACATAGGGCCGCAGAGATATTTATTATAATAATGAGATATTTATTACTGACAGTGAACATTCTTTTGTAAAGTGATGCCAGCCAGCATTGTAAATTTAGACGTTTTTTTCATTTTCTATTATCAAATTTGAAATCTTTTAATTTTAAAAATTCGAAATCAAATATTAAGGATAATTATTTATTACATGTATTTTTATTCGTTTTTTACGATTTTTTATTGGTATTTAGAAAAATATACGTATATGTATGTATGTGTGTATGTTTAAAGGTAGACTGGCTTTACTTTGTGATTTTTGTTGTTGTTGTTGTTGCTTTTAATAATTTTATATTTTTCCCCCAAATTTTCAACTGCACTTTTTTATAATTTTTTGATCGACTAAAGTTAGTTCATACATACATATTTATTACTTGTAATAAATTAATTATTTACTTTTCATATATGTAGATATAAGATTTATTAGTATTATGTTTATATGTATGTATTTTATAAATTTTAATTAATTTTTAATATCTTACTTTTCTGTGTATGTGTGTGTAAAAAATGTGTTATAGTGTGCGCCGTTTCTTCTAAATTATATTTTTGTTTGATAGTAAAAATAACGGTTAAAATTAACAAAGCTTATAATATATTGTTTAATATGAATATTTATTTCTTTTGTTTTTTTTCAAATATTACTATTATTATTATTATTGTATTTGAATAAGAAAAGAAAACTTATTGCTTCAAGCCTTAAAAATATAACAACAAAAATGCTTTAGATTACAACAGTTTTTTTTTTTTTTTTTT
>NDXZ01004905.1:1686-13788 GCA_003055125.1 Paykullia maculata | reverse complement strand
TATTCTGCCGACGTTTTTTGCTAGTACTCAGCAATAAATATATCTACGTGTAGACTTAGCGTAAAAGAAGGCATATTAAAATGTAAAAAATACTAAACTATATTTATTGAATAAAGTTATTTTTAATCAGTCGGCTTCAGCCGGATTTTAGTGTCCGCCGACGGTTTTTCTCTTAACCGCCGTCAACTTATTTTAGGTCGACTTGTATAAAAGATACTTATGTTCAATTAAAGTAAATAATAGAAAAATTAAATTTGTTTCTTTAACTAAAGTACATATGTATGTATTAATAAAAAAATCAAATGGATAATGAAATTAAAATATAAATAAAAATACGCTTGTTTAGGCATTTTTTAACTTGTGTATTTTTTTCTATCTGGTTTACAATACAAACAAAAAAGTCACTCACGCTTGCTAGTTAAAAGTCGAAGTAAATAAACGAATAATCACCAAGAGTGAAAACCGCTATTATCAAAAATTTTTTGAAAAATACTAGTCCATTTAGGATTGAAAATTTGTTTGTGCATTTGTATTGAAATGTTTTTGACTAAAAGTGCAAGTTAAAATATCCACTTGTTAAATTTTTAACACATAATAAAATTTTCCTTGATATAGAAAATACTTTCGTCCACTATCTGCTTTATTTTATTCATATTATATTTGTAATGACTAAACAGCCATCTTCTTCATAACACCAATACAAAAGACAAAAAGCAGACATAATTTTATGGCGTGACAAACAATATGATGACGTGCCGAACGTGTCTTTTTTCAAACGTGTTAAAAAAAAACTTTAAATAGTGTAATAAAATATAATTAAAGAAAGTGTAATAAAATTATTCATAAACTTTTTAAAAAGAAATTGTATTCTTTTTAGAAACCTTTAGACTAGAGTGTAAAGGGACTTATGTTAAATTAAATATTTATGTAAATATTGTTGGGGTTGTTAAATGTTTTCACTTTAAACTAAAAATTTTAAATTGAAAATAATCTTTAAAAAAACTGCTTTTGTTGTCGAATATGATTTTTCTGTATAAAGAAAATTTATTAAAATTGTCTGGGAGTAAAAACTTTGCAAAAGAAGGTATATTTTTTACACCACCATAAGAAACTATTTTTACCCTTTACAGTGATAGAAGAAAGGTGTTTCGATAACGGTTTGTGAATTATTAGTGCTTTAAATACTGCAGTTCCATTCATCTATTTAACCAAAGGTGTGTTTTATCACTAAAAAAAAATATAAACTTAGATTGTGGTTCAATAATAATGTTTCCCTAAACCCATTTCCTAAATAAATAGTGCAAGCGATGATCGTGTGGCTTTAATTTTTGTGCAAATTTAATCTTGTAAGTTCATAAGCCGATAGTTTTAAGTAAAATTTGTTTATAACTTGAATGTTGTTGATAACGATTACGAGTTGATCTATTAGGATCAATATCACCGCTGCGCTGCATATCATCAATCGCTTTTTTGTGCGCACTGTGCGACATCGTACGAAGTAAGTATTTTCATTAATAGTAAAACTATTACAAAAAGGATCCACAGGTCTAGTAATTAATTGCTTTGATGGACGATTATGAGCACCACAAAATGCACGTAATATCCAATGATATTTTCGAATTAGCCGTTATTTTTTAAAATAAGTTAAAATAATTTGCAAACGACACTTAGCTGTTAGTCGTTTTATTATAAATGGCCAACCAAACTAACATCTTAAATGATTTGCTTTATCAAAAAGTGTTGCCAATTTAAAGTTCTTTAATGATAAAAAAAACTGATGTTTGTTAAAAATTTATTTTTAATAAAAGGTTTTTTTTTTTAATTTTCCAAACAAGTGTTGTGTCAAGACTTTCTCAATAAGATAAATTTGACTGCTTTCATAATTTATTATTGCCAAAATTTCCACGGTAGACGCAAAAAAATTTTGTTTGTAGTTTTGACGTGCTAAATGTCAAGGGTTTTAATATGATTAATGTTATCGAAGGCATCTGCTGCAATGAAAGTTCAGTGTAAGAAGAATATTTTATGTAGTTTTGGCACAATATTTACATGTCTTGAATACATAACCAACGGATAATTCATGATTGCAAACGAAAGTATTTAACAAAAAACCTCTACCTATACCCTTGTGGCATGCCATTATTATTTTCCTTTAGTTGTGTCCCTATAGGTGGTCTGAGACATTATGACGTTTTACCAAAGACATGTAGAAAAAGAAAAGTTAAACCAAAAAAAGAGAACACAAAAAATGTTTTCAGGATGCAAACATGCATGATAACTAGCAACATAACTACGTATTACTTACGTACCATCAGTATAGTCGCTTAAGCTTGCCAATGACATTGTGTAAACGATATATGTATCTATGTATGTATATTGTCTATTTGTTGACGTTGCCTTCATAACAATAACTGCGTTTCTGACATTGGCATTGGAATTTTTTGGCGTCTTTTCATTTTCTAAATGCAGCAATGACTTATGTTTGTTGTCAGCGCAAGTTTAAGTAGTGTAATTTACACAAGATTATTAGTCGACATTCATACTAGACAGCGAAGAGTGTTACAGATAGTTGAACTGGCAAAAGCTTAGCTACTAAAATTATTGTTAATGTATTTTTAATATAACCATTAAAACAGTAGAGTGTCTTTGGTTGGCAAAGAGAATTTTAATGAGTTTTTAAATTGTATTTACAATAATTTTTAAAAATATCCTTAAAATTTGTAGAAAAATATTAAGTTGAATATTTACCGCCATAATCGTTGTCTTGTTTTTTAAATCTTAATGCTGTATGAAATAAAACATTTAAATTATTTAAAAAAATGTTTTTTCAAATAAAGAGTTAAGTCTGACAACCGTGTTTACCATATTTTATTAAAAATTATTGTCAAGTGTTTATTATGTTGTAAGGGCGTCTCCTAATATTGCAGTGCGAATGCTTGGCTTTTAATCTTTAATCTTTTAATATTACTAAATTTCAATCTTATTTTTTTACCCTTCACCAGAGGTAACAAGGGTATATATAAGTTTGTCATTCCGTTTGTAATTTCTACAATATTCATTTGCGACCCCGTAAAGTATATATATTCTGAATCCTTATAGATAGGGAAGTCGATTGAGCCATGTCCGTCTGTCTGTCTGTCTGTCCGTCAGTTGAAATCAAGTTTTCTCAGCCCCACAATGACTTACGGACACGTTATTGGTACCAAACAATCAGAAATTTTCCTGATATATTTGCTCTTAAAAACCAGTAAAATCGCGTAATAACTGACCGAGATATAAGCCAAAAAAGACGACTACCGTCTGTTGAAATAAAGTTTTCTCAGCCCCCCGATGTTGTACGAACACAATATTGGTGACAAACAATCAGAAGTTAGGCATGCTTTTTGAGAAATTAAAAAAAAAAATTCGAGATATAAAAAAAAATATTTTTTTCGAGATATCGGCAAAAAAAATTTTTTATTTTTTTACGTAAATACACGTAGTGAAGGGTATATAAGATTTGGCACAGCCAAATATAGTGCTCTTACTTGTTTATTATCTGAAAAAACTGGTTTTAGATTTTATTAATTTACTTGGTAAAGATAAATTTTACCGGTATTTATATGGTTAAGGGTGCCAATTTGTATACCCTTCACCACAAGTGACAAGGGTATATGTAAGTTTGTCATTCCGTTTGTAATTTCTACAATATTATTTGCGACCCCACAAAGTATACATATTCTGAATCCTTATAAATAGAAAAATCGATTTAGCCATGTCTGTCCGTCTGTTGAAATCAACTTTTCTCAGCCCCAATTAGAAAATCACCAAAATCCGAAAATTAACGCGATATAAGCAAAAAAAAAATTTTTTTTACTAAAAAATTTTTATATATACATATGTGTAAGACAAAAATTTACTAATTGGCACAGAATCAGCAAAGATTCTAAAATTAACATCTTAAAAATAAAATTAAGTTTTCTAAGACTTTAAATACCTTTCGGACATTTAAATACACAATTACATACTATTCAAGCCATAATAATTATAGAATTATATTGAGATATTCGGAAGTCGGATATCTTAAAATTTTTGCCTCCTATTAAATTCTCATTTTTTCTATATTAACTTCAGGTCAGTTGTAAAGAGTTTCGCTTTGCATGTGTGAGGCACAGGCGATTATAGCTCTCTCACTTGTTTTTTCTAATAGCCAAACCTAATTCAGTTGTCCAGCTGTTAAAAGTTCTCATACCTATACACCTTGTATGAACCAAACCGAAATAGCGCTGCCTCAGTGCTTTGCAATTGGAAAATCCGATATTGACAGCGCGTTAGGTTTTGTTATTGTTAAAAAGTAATGCCATTTTAGCTATTTTTACTTCAAATCTAGCGATTTGCTCACTATTTCATTTCTATTTGGTTATATTTTGTTTAAAAATTAAGTTAACCTTACTGTTCATGACATATCTTTAACGCTCTTATTTAGGTGGGTCACTTTAGCACCAACAATAGGCGCCAGTCAATGCAACGTTCAACGCATTTATTAAGGTTGGTCTGTAATTTATTTTTATTATATTCTATGTTTATTATATTCTAGTTTATTTTATTATATTCTATGGATTTTACACAAGGGATTTATTTATGTATTTTAAAAAATTTGTGTAAACAATTTTTTTTTCTACAAGAAGATAATTTTTTTCCTCTAATCAAATTTTCAAAAACCTTAAAGCCTCTTAATTCCACTTAAAACAAACAACTTTTTATAAAAAAAAAATAAAAAAATAAAAATTTTTTAAAATTTTAATTTTATCTTTTGAGATTCCTTTAAACTTTAAATATTCTCTAAATAAAACAAAACTTTTACCATCAATCTTTAATAGAAACAAAAACATAGATTTTGATTAAATTAAACAATAATTTGAAATTCAAATGCAAACATTACAAAGAACAACAACAAAAGTTTTTAGATAAAAACAACTTTTTATCACCGATTTTTTCCCCCAAAAAAAATAAAAACGACACTTTTAACTGTTTCAATTCTCTGAAGTCAAATTAAAAAAAATGCTCTTCGTTTTTCATATGCAGCAAAAATGGGTTTATTTGTCTACTTAAAATCCAACAAAAGAAAATAATTCAAACGGGAAAACAAAGCTTCGTCTCAAACAAACAAATTAAAATTATGCAAATTAACTGACAACAAAAATAGCAAACCAACAAAAAAAGAATATAAAAACAATACCGGAAAAGTTTTACAAAAAATAAATAAAATTTTTCTGGGGAGTTTTAAAAAAAGGCAAATATTCCGTACAAGTTACCACTTTAACTCAGTTGGCATAACTGACGAAATTATGGAAAAGTATTAAGTAAATGTTTTGCTCTAACTGACTAACTGTAAGTCAACTTGTCTGTATGTCCTTCTTGTCTGTATTTGTCATATGAATGCATGTCCTTGAAAGGGTAGTCTAAAAGTCATTTTCATTTCTTCTACTTTAAATGCAAACAACTTCATATGTTTCGATGTCATGAGCCTCAAATAACACTGAGGCTTCTCGTTTACTACTTTCTAATAGTTTAATACTAAAACTTTCAACTTGCAGCTAAATGAACAGGCAGTTAATCTTAAGGAAAAACATGATTCGAAGGAAATTTTAACATTTTTAACGGAAAACATAACAAAACAAAATTTTCTTTATACAAAAAGTTATGGCATATGAAAAAGCAGACAAAACAAACATATTTGGCTAAAATATTCTAAAATTTTCCAAACATTTACTTAAACGTAACCAAACGAATTGTTGGCATAAACGATTTAATCGAATTCCAATGCAAATTTATATTAAGTAAAATTTTACAACCGTCATACCAACATATACATATACAAATACAAACTTGCCAACACACACGAAGAAAGTAGTCAGTCTAATATTTAGTAAATATATTTGGAAACATAACGATGCTATTTAAACCCTGTTTTCATAAAGGAATAAAGAACTTGAAAACAACAAACATAAAAGACAATAACATAAAGTTAACTGCTTTGACTGTTTTTGTTTTTGTCTTAAGACGAGAATATTTCTGTGTAGGTGTTAGTATAAATGTGTTTGTGTATGTTATTTACGAGCGTCTATGTTTGTTTTAAAGGAAATCAGCATAAGTCTCGCGGTAATAAAAAATGCTTATTTTGTTAGACGTTGCCTTCTTTTTCTGCCAGTGTTTGTTGTTTTCGTTGTGCAAATAAAAGAAAATATTCCAAGAAAGTCTTGAATATTAACATGTTCGTGAACATGAATATTTTTCTAAATATTAAATGGTATTTATAAATATTCCTTTTTTTTAACGTAGAAAGTGCAGAAATATTGAGGATATATTTAAAGGAATGAGAAGATAATTTTTTCAAAATAGAAAAAAAAAAATTTATTCAAAATATATAATATGATTTTAAATAGAGACTTAACAGCAAAAAAAAAATGCCAGAATTTTTTAAAATGGGAAAATAAATTTAAAAAAAAAAAACTACAGGATCTATTACTAACCAGAGTTATATCAATTTATAGTCTGAAAACTGAAACTGTCACATTTATAACGACCGCACTTGGTCTAATCTTAAAAATTTGGAATCAAAAATAGCTCCATAATACTTATTTGCTTGATCAATAAAGCTTGTATATTATTAAATGATTGCAAAGTCTCATAAAAATAAAAACTCGGGAAGGAAGTCAGACATCTCTAACATTTTTACCCAAAATCAAATTTAGTTTCAAGTAAGTCAGCCAGCTGAAATTATTAGAAGAGTTTATAAATACATTTGAGTCTAACGGCAGTTTTCATGAGCTGGCTATGAAAAACGTGATAATTAAAGGTAACTTTAGCTTAACTGAACAATAAGTTTTTTTTTCATTTTCACAACTTCCATTTAAAATAAATTATATAATTTCGAAATTATGGCAATATTGGTTTTTGTTTATCACAGACCACAACCTTTTACATACAAACTGGCAGGCTTGAAAGATTGAAAAAGAAAAAGGTTCACTTTCATCTAGTACAGATAACTTTAATTTTGCGAATCTTACGTTCAAAGTAAAGGTCGGGCAATCATAATTTTAGCATAAGGGTGAAATTTAGCTTAAAGTATACTTATGATAACCAAAAATTCTTTATCTGTCAGATATCGTCCGTACTTTTACTATTGCTAAGTTGTAAAAATGGGCCTAAATGGGTTTAAACGCCCAAAAAGATAAAATAGGAAGAAAAAAAAAGAATAACTAAAATAGCAGCAATATAAAGAAGTGTAATTGTAGGTGTTTGTCTTATTTAAGTTATAAACCATAACTCTAGATAGCTTCTATTAATAATATTATCGGTCAAGTCGAGCCCTTTGACACGTATTTAAAATTTAAAGTTTCTGTTAATCGATTTGAGGCCCAGACAGCAAAAAAGCTTGACTCATTACTCGATATAACCTAAAATACATTCTTTGTTTATATCCTTTTTAGATAAAAGACATCTGTACCAAGGATAATTCTATTCTATTTTGTAAATGTATTTGCAAAATATTTGCTTTACCTGTTTCCATATATTAATGAACTAAAGTAACCATGTTTTTTCTTTGCATGTACTGGATCTTTCGTCATCGCCTTTGAATAGTCATCGCATTGTATACGGAATTAAAAGTAATAAGGACTTTAAAATCACAAAATTTTTTTCATAATATCTTTTCCACTATTCTTATCTATTAATAGCCAATATTTGGCTTTATGTAATTTCTCCTCTTCTAAAATTATTAAGAAATTTTTTAAAATTTCTCTTTAAGCTAAAGAAGAGAATCCCTCATTAAAAAACACAATTGTTAAAAATATCTAGTCGTTTAAGTTAGTTTAATATTTAACCACTTAAACTTAAAATAATGTGGTTTTGTATAAAGAGAAAAAATTGAAAAACTGGTTTAAAAAACGTTGAATTTTTTTCAGCTAAAACAAATTAAGAAAATTTTGAGGCCAATTGACCTCTAACTTCTGGAAGCAAATCTAATACTTTTTAATTTCTTTGATTTGTCCTTAACATTTCTTTAAAAGGAGTTTTTGTAATTAAAATTAAAAGCTGTAAAACGCATTGTATATGTCGTCGATTTAAAGAAAATATTAACAAATTTGTTTATAACACAGGTTATTTTTTAAAATACATTCCTTTAATCATAAAAAAAATAAAAAATAACATATTTTATTACTGTTTTTTTTTTATTTATGTTCGTGCTAAACATAATTTCATTTTATTCATGTCATTTATCTAGCAGCAAAAAAAACAACTTAAGACAAAATTAAATAAGGTAAATTGCTTACCTCTACAACACATTTAATTCCTTCAACAAAAACTCATAATTTTTTGCAGCAAAGCAGAAAAGGGAGGGGGCTCTGAAAATTTTCTAAAATGAAATTAAAATGTTTATATTCGTTGAAATATAAATAGAAAAAACTGCTGACATTTAGTTTAGGGTAGACAAGAACGGCAGACAATTTTTATGTAAAAACCCATAAATAAATAAAGCAGAAATACTTTCATAGAACAGAAACTTATACAAAATTAATGAGTCAAGTAAAGTATTTGATTACCTTTATTACTGGAGTTTGAAAAAAAAATGTTTAAACCCTGAAAATTTAAAACAAAGATTATACAAAAAAAGTTTAAGGGTTGCAGCAAAACAATCAAAAAAGTGCGGCGGGGTAAGTGTTAAAGAGGTTAATAAAAAAAGAAATTGTTTAGATTAGACAAAATTTTATGAAGTGTAAACAAAATATAAAAAGAAAGATGTAAAAAAGACTTGGATTTTATTTTTTTTTTTTTGTGAAAGGTTTTAAGTTTCTTTTTTTTATTCTTAAACAAAATTTCCCAATGAAATCCTTAGTAATACTAAAATCAATTAATTGGAATAATTATTGTCATTTTTGGATGCTTTAAAAAAAGGAATATTCTAAACCTGTACACAAAACTATGCGAAATCTAAAGTCTTTATATAAAATATCAAATAAATAGAACAAACAACAGTAAAAAGGACTTCGTAGCAGCCCTGTAAAGACAAATACTAAATTTAAGGGCGATATATGTAAGATTTAGGTGAAAACAATAATTACGAAAAACTAATATTTTTTTGGCAAAAGCTAGAGTTTTTATAAAATTGATTTGATGAGAATTAACTTAAGGATGCTTTAGCCTTGCAACAAAAATGCGCAAAGAGAGAGTTGGTTACAAGTACTTATTACAGATCTGCTGATTTTCATTAGATCCGATACTTTCGAAGTATATAGTCTGAGTTCTGCCATCTGTTTTATTTTTGGAGCTTTTGTCACACAAAAAACCTGAATTTCGTAAAAACGTAGCAATTGCAGAAATGAAGTTAGGGCTACGTGCACTATGGGCGGTATAAGCAAATTTTAAACAAGTAAGAGTGCTATATTTTTCTGGGCCAAATCTTATATACCCTTCACCATGTGTGGTGAATATATTTTGTTCAAACATACCTGTAGTCTAGTAAATGCCTGTAGTAGTAAATTCAAGGCGAATTGATATATATGAATTTGATTTGCAATAATTGTTTTGTGTTTTAAAAAAACGAGGCAGTCGTCTTTTTTGCTTATATCTCTGTCGGTTATTGATGGATCTTGTCAGTTTTCAATACCAATTTTTTCATAAGTATTACCAAAAGTTTGGTACTACATACAACCCTGGAAGGCCTATGGGAGCTACGAAAACTTTATTTCAACCAGTACACGGACAGACGGATAGACGGACAGATAGACATGGCTAAATCAGGGATGTCGAAGGTACAGAATATATATACTTTATAGGGTCGCAAATGAATATTGAACAAATTACATACGAAATGACAAACCTATATATACATATATATATATATATATATATACCACATGTGTGAACGGTATAAAAATAAACAATGAATAGTTAAGGCGCTTCAGTTTATTGTTTTCATACTTTTTTTGTGGAAGTAGTTCGGAGCAGGTGCCGATTTATAGAGTTAAACTGATACTTATGAAAGGACAGTCATATGCTGTCCTATTTTGTCCATCTATAGACAAAGTCTATAGACGTTTAAAAATTAAATTTTTGATTTATTTATCAGAAGATCTAGTTGCTTTCGGCTAAAAATAAATTGTATTTTATTAAAAGAGTTGTTGCGTTCAAGAACTAATTGCGGTGCAAAACTTAGGAAAAAACTTTAATTTGCTATTATTTGTCTTAAATCACCGTCGGAATATTAATTTAATTTAACAACCTAGTTAAAAAAAGAGAATAATTGAATAAATAAGAGACACTGAAACAATAAGTAGTGCCAAAAACACTAGTTGTCTATTAATTTAAACGCTCAAACTTCAACACTAATACAGTGTGTAAGTTTCAGTAAAAGTTTAGAAACAACAGTTTAGTGAAGCAGAGAAGAATTGCAAATTGAAAGCACCTTTCTATGGTTCTTACTCACCGCAGATCTGCGTCTCTATTCTAAAAAAGTTCAATTGGGACCAGAACTTAAGCCTAAGTTAAAGCTTTTTAAGCCCTTAACTACATTTTTTAAATTTATCTACTTATATTATTTACCTGCTCTTAAACCTGCACTTCTTTACGAATTCAATTTTTATTACAAATCTGGTCCATGTATTACTTTCGGATTAAAAAAATATATACATGTTTGACCTACTGGAGCTCTTAATAAAATAAATTTAAAATCTCAAATATTCTTTACTTTATAATTTAAAATAATTTCACACACATACATATTTATTTATGTATGTATGTAGTTTTTTAACAAATTTGCTTTTCAAAGTTAAAAAATATATATGTATTTACATGTATATATATGTATGTATTTACATATACATTTTATTATTTAAAAAAAAATAATATATTAAAATTTTTTTTTAGTGTATAGAACATAAAATTTTTACTAATCAACTTATATAAATATTTTTAATGAAAATATGTACCTATAATACGGTTTATACGAAATAACATTAAGATATAGGGATTTTTAAACGTATTAATACCTATAAAAGTATTTTAGAGACGAAGACATAGGTACCTATATGTAATTACTAACAACATTTCTTATTATAAATTATTTCATAAAATTTATAAACATTTTAATTGATTTAAAATTGCTAAATACTTTTAAATTGCCGCAGAGAGAAAATTAAAAAAAAATACGATCCCATCAGTTTCACCATCCCTGGAATGACAATTTTATTTCCTAACTAAAGATTTACTAAACTACTACTACTACTAACTAAAGAATGTTATTGAAGCAGTACAAAAGCAACAACAAAATAGTTATGCTCATTTGTTTTTTTCTAAATTTACTTTTGTTACATTTTTTCCCCCCGGTTATAATTTGCAACAAGGCATCATCTTCTTGTTTCTATCGTATGTTAATATTTTTGTTGTTATATTTTTTTTGATAGCATAATGCAGGTATAGGTACATATACACACATGCATATGTATGTATGTATGTATGTGTAGAAAAAATCTTAAGCAACGTACCTTTACTCCCCACTTCACTTTTTTAACAAAAGACTATTTTGTGTGTATCTACATAAGTACATATGTATGTATGAATGTACATACACATGTATGTACATTCATATGTACCTACATATTTCTTGTCTTTGCGTTAATATTATTTTTTGGCGAGTCGCGACTTCCGAACATACAAGCGAATTATTAATCAAACAATTTATGCTATTTTATCAATATTAAATTATTAACACTTTCTTATTACAATCAAATAAAAAAATGCATCTTTAAATTATTACACTAAATTTGCAAAAACTAAATCACTCGCGCACACTAAACGTTACCTAAAACGACCGATTAATTCAATTAACGCGAGAGAACTAAAAGAACTTGCTAAAAAAAAATGCTAGATAACTGCATCTTCTAAAGTGTACTGCTGCGAAAACAAAAACAATGCAACAATTATTTATTTATCTTTGCCGAAACTTTCATCTTAATGCTTTCATTAAAAAGATGGTTAATAAGGAAAGCAAAAGTGTCATTTATGCTCTCAAAAAAATATAACAACAAAAATATTAACATACGATAAAAACAAGAAGATGAC
>NDXZ01004899.1:0-17514 GCA_003055125.1 Paykullia maculata | reverse complement strand
TTGAAGATCCTTCTTAGTGGATCTGTACAACGAGAGAGGTACCCACAGTCATGTCTCTAGCTGGGCTGTGCGACGATGAATACATATATAAATAGATAAATTCTGCTATAACTATTCTTCTAATCATCTACAAGATCAAGCTATTTTTAAAAATGTAAAAATTGTAGTTAGCAATTTAAACAAATCATATTGGGCTTTGCAAATGTTTAAAAACTGACCCATGAGTTACTTCCCTATTCGGATTATGGATATCATATTCGGCTGATAAATACAAAGAATAAAATAAAAAAAAGTATTTTGTGAACAACATAAAGTCATAAGTTTGAAGGAAATAAATTTAAACAAGCAACAAAAAAAAAAAAATGAAATCATAAACACATTTAAACTACAAAAACTCATAGAATAATAATAAAATTTTACAGTTTAATTTCAATTATAAATGTTCCATTTTTGACAAAACCGCATCCGACCACGAAGTGACCTTATAAATAAATTAAGAAAAACAGTTTGAAGATACAAGATATTTTTTTGAATTTTATGTGAAATGGTTAATGGTTAAATCTAATGTTTTTCTATGTTTGAAATTTCGGCAAAACTTTGTAATAAACCTGTCCTTCAATGAACTTTTAAACTTTGCATTTCGAAGTTATTTAATGTTAGTGAATGTCTCGCAATTTTAATTTAATAATCGGTCACTCAACCTGTATTGTTTTTGATTTACACCTTCGCCACACAAAGTGCCTTTAAAACATTAATGATTTGATGATGTTTTTAATAATGAAGTTAAATATGCGTGTTCAGGTTGTATAGTTTTATTGCTTTTGCTTTGCTTTTTGAACCACTTCCAACTTTCGATTTATATGGCAAAGATGTGCTAAATATTGCGTTATTACCGAAATTTATATGATTATTTTTTAATATTTTATATTAAAAGTTATTTTCCATGACCACGATTTCTAGAGGTATCAGAAACAGTGGGACCATTTTCACTAGCAAAAAAGTTTAATAACTAAACTGCTAAAACAATTAATTAGGCAAAGGTACCACGCCTACTGTTCTGATCATAGCGATTAACCCTAAAGTTACTTAAACCTTCTATTATCTTTAAAGCCATTCGCCAGAGTAGCATAAGCATTTTTTGGTAAACAATTTTAAATCCTAAAAATGCATTGAACAATTTTTTTATTTGTTAAAATCAATTCGAAATTAATCCGTCAAGATAATTCGTTTTTCACACGTGAAAATGGTTTTTGACACAGGTAAATAGTTTTTAACATGGCTACGTAGTTTTTGTCATGGGTAAAGATTTTATATAATCGATAAATGGTTTTTAACATTTTATCGTCTTATGCAATCTAAGATGTGACCAATTTTATTGTCAGCTAAAATATAACAAAAAATAAACTTATCACTAGATTGAAATATCAAACCTTAGAACCTTAAATAATTTCCTGAAGACGCCACACAACGAAATAGCAAAATATTGTAAAGAAAAATGAAATTAAAATGAAAACTATTTTTAGAGAGACTTTATTAATAATTTTGTAAAAATAATATTAAAAAGGTTTAAGAACTAAAATAATTTGTTTACCTTTTTTAAAAAAAAAAATAATAGTAGTTGTTTTTATATTATTTTTAATATTTGGGGGGACGATACTTTTGATACTATAAATTTTGCAAAATATCTTACCTGTTACATCTTGCAGACCCACTGTACTATGTACGATTAACTCATTCACATCCATACATAAAACAGTGTGACTTTGGGTATGGACTGTTTTTATTTTGATTCATAAACTTTTAAAATCAATGTCTTCAGGTTTATCAGTGTTATCACCACTACCGCCAACCAATTTTAAGATGATGATCATTATCACCATCATTATTATCATGTTTGTTACAATTTCATTGCCGCGCTCTGTGTGTCGAATTAACTGATTTGTTTAACAAGCGACCTTGAGAATGTTACCGGTTTAATAATATTTAAAAAAAAACTTAAACTCACTTCGTTATTAGCAGTTATATGTCTTTAGATTTTTATTATTAACTGACTATTTTGTATTTTTGCTTTACTTTTCTCTGGCATTTGCATCTTTTCTTCTTCTTTGATTCCGATTTAGTTTCAGAAACTGTTGTTGTTTTAGTAAAGTTTTAAATAAAGAGGTGCTTTTTTGGATCACATTCACACTACTTCACAATACTTAACATACTTATGTATCTTGGTGTGCGTGTGCATTAAAGTTTTGAGTTTATTATTAACGCCATGTTAATCAGTTTAGTACCCATAACCTAAATTTTAATTTTGTCTTTTGGTCACTTAATATATGCACAATATATTTTTGTTTGTTTATACACATATACATATTTAGTTTTGTCTTTATTTATAATAATAACGATCAAGATGATAATGATGTTGAAAGATTTTAATTTTAAATTTTGGCTTGGTTTGTTAATTCGCTAAAAACTATTTTGTAGATCGTAAAAACTAAAGTAGTAAAAGTAAATTATGCAATATTATAAAAGTAACAGAAATATTAAATAGTTTAAATTGTTCCAGTTGCATTAGATTTAAACAAACTGTTAAGAAAATATTTCCAACATTAAGCTTAAATTTGTATATTTTTTCATAATTATCGTAAATATTCATCATAATTTATAGGGCAGTAAATAGTGTTCCTTTCTTAAGTCTTTTGTTTATTGCAATACATTTTGTTTACTTGTACCACTTATACATAAGTAAGTAAATTTGTGAGATCTTATCAATTGTTATTTCATTTGTAATAAAGTTATTTCTAAGGACTTTCAAATGGGTTAATATAAATTTTAAATATTAATTTAATTATTTAAAAAATCAGTTTGCTTCAATTTTAAATAAATTTTTTGTTTGTTTGAGCACATTTAAAAATTATTTCTTATAATTTTTAAATTTTACATAATTTTATTTTATTTTGTTTTATTGTTATTTTATTTTTTTTTTAATTAAATTTTATTTTGGTTAGTCAAGGAATATTTTTCTAGTCGTTATAGTTGTCCGAAAATTGCACTTGGTGCAGGATATAAAATTGAGAGCTTCTTCACCTTTATCTCCAAAAAAGCAGATAGCAGTTTCAACAGCAACCCCTAAGTGCAGATGTGGGGTCAAAATGTTAAACTTTTATTTTCTTTATTTTTTTGCATAAGTAATGGAAACAAATTACAACAATTCTATTTATTGTTTTGTTCTCAAACCCTTTTTTGGCAACTTTTGGGTTTTTAGTTCATAAAAAAGCAAACTTTACAAAAATATCTTAAGTTGAGTATATTTAAAATATTCTTTATATTTGAACATTCTACAGGTATTGCAAAAATGTTGGGAATTGCATTTTCTTAGATTTATCCTTCTAAGTGATATACATGCAAACATTTCTGGCAAAAAGATTTTTCGATCTTGATTAAAAATTGGAAAAGATAAATACTTTGCCCCTGTAAATTTTATTGCATCATAATTTACCAATGTTTAAGAAAAATATTCAACTTAAAAAAAAACTGGATAGGGACAAAGATTATACTTTTATAAATTTAAGTCCAGATCCAAAGATCAGTAACCAAGTATAAATGTAATAATTATAAGTGAACAAGACAAGTTTTTTGTATTTAAAATATGTTGAAATAATTTAGTTCGAAAAAATGGGACAATAACTCCTAATGTTAGTAAAAACTTCGATATTTAAATACATCTATAAATTTGAATTTTTCAACATTTTTCTATTTAAAAGAAACAAAAAAACATGCTTTTTGATAAAGATATAATGTAAACAACGATATAATGACAATTTTGATTGTAACAATTTCACTCGGAATACAGAAAAGGGATAATATAAATTAAAATTTTAACTTAAAACTTTAAAAGAAGCAATATTTTGTTTTTGTATATATTTTGCATTTTTTAGACAAACACTCTTTTAAACCGTAAATTAAATTGGAATATCGTGTTTGTTTCTTAAGTCTTTTGTTTTTTTGCAGTCCAATAAAAATTTACGTTGTACTCATGTATATGTATAAAACTTTTTTTTAAATACATTTAAGTAACAAGCCTTCATTAACAAAAGTTTCTTCACCTTGTGTACTTAATTATTAATTAAAATATATATATATATATATATATATATATACATATATGCATATTGTGTTTAGTTAGTTTAAAACTGGTTTGAAATGAAATTACAAAATCAAGTAGAAAAAAACTATAACATTGTTTCGTAATTTAAACTACGCTTCTAATACTTATGAAAAGTATAAGAACAAAATTTTTAAATCTGATAATATTGATTTTTTTCTTTTTATATAAAAAGTAGTTTAAACATAAAACTTTTAACTTTTAATTAATATTACCATTGTTTATGTAATAATTTTTTAATTTAATTTAACAAAAGCTTAAGCTGATCTTATGACAAAGGGTCATAAGAGTCTGAAATTTAGGTAATTCAATTATGTTTGTGTGTTGTTTGTTGGTAGTTTTGTTACAAACCAAATCAAGTCTTTTAAATTGTTTATAAATATATTTGCACATTCACATTGCAATTTTTAGTTAAGCTTTTTCTGTGGTTTTTGTTTGAATTATTGAGTGCTTTTTTTGATGGTTATGAAAAAATACACTCAATGCTAATGCTGAGAGTGGTTTAAAGATTTCTTGGTATTATTTCATTTGGCTATATGAAGAGCGTGCTATTAATACTAGTACTATTAAAGTTTGGTTTTTTAGTTTAATAATTGATTCAATTCAATGACATTAATCTAGTTTGAGAGCTTTTAATTCGCTTTGTGTGTATTACCATTTGGCTCTTTTCTTAAGAACTGAGCAAATAGTTTAAAGCTTTGTTTCTTTTGCACCAATGAGCAAATTTTAGTTTAACACTCTTTTTCGTGTGATGGTGTAAAAGCGCAATCGCATATGACCAATGTTTTGTCGTTGTTGTTGGTCTTGTTTTTATTGGTATAGTAGCTTCTGAAAGTTTAACAAACTCTTGGCAGCTGGTAATAAGTCCCCCTTCCCTAACAAGTGAGCCAAAAAGTTTGCGCTGCAGATGGTGTTGGCCGATAAACTGTAATGGTAGAGGTGTTTTGTAATGGTAGTGGTAGTGCGCCTGTCTGTAGACCATTGTAAGCGCAATTTTTGGCCACTGCTAAATCACAGACAAAACTTATGTCTGCAGTCATTTGCTTAAAGTTACTGAACGTAGTAATAACATAGATTTTTGCTACCACCGCTCATCACAGTTGCTCCTGCCAAATTTTAGCGTGTCGTGTTTGTAAATTTGGTAAATTACATTATAGTATATAAAAAATAAAGAAATTATTTATTTATTTTATAAATTATTGAATTAATAAAATTTAGCAAAATGTTAAAAAAAGGAAAATGTTTAAAACTTACAAGCAAAACAAACAAATTTTTTAAAGTTTACAATTTTCGATATTAATTAATAAAATCTTTTGTTGTTTCTTTGCAGTTTTCTCAAGTAAGAAGAAAAGTTTTACTCCAAGTGAAATTTAAGCCAATTGTGTTCGTGTGTTAAGTAAATGTTTTACAAACCGACAATTTAAGAGTCAACCAAAGAGCTACACAAAAATTCCACAAAGTAGAAACGTATAACCGAAGAAAAAAAAATAAGAAAAAAAAACTAAACTTAAGTGTATAACAAATCCACAACAGCTATGAAAATGCAATCACTCAAGTGTAGTTTAAGTTTACTAGTAGCAGTGGGATTATGTCACACGTGCCTGGCCATGCCAGGACGTTATATACGCGCCGCCGATGATGACTCCTTGGTGACACTACAATTCGACGATAATGAGAGTGACTTAAATCCTCTTAACTCCGAGGTAAGTTTTTTTACTTTTTTATTTTTATTTTTTGACAAAAAATTGTGTTTACACCACAAAACTATCATATAACCTACCATTTTGTGCCTTATTTAACATATACTTTTATTTATTTCTATTTTTCTTGTTTTCACTTCATGTTTGGCAACTTTGCCAGTGACTTTGTATGTGTGTGTGTGTGTGTGCATATTTTCATTCGTAGTTTAATTTTGGCCATTGTTTTCATTGTTTTGTGCAAAAAAAACTACTATTTAAAATGTAAGGAAAAAGTGAATGTTTTATACTTTGCGATTTTTGTAGATTAATATGAAAAATGCTTGACTTTATCTCTGCAATTTGTGAACACATTGTATTGTTAATAAACGATCTTAAAATCTACTAACTACAGCTATCGGTTGATTATGTTAATCAGACTGACTACATTAGATTTAAAAGAAGATTAAAAATAGTAGATATATCCTGTTCTACTACGTTTTTAATTTTTTAAAAAATGTTGCAAATTTTGTAATACTTAAATATAAGTGGCTTAAATTATTTAAGGAAAAGTATGGCGGCAATTACCACACGCAAAATACTAAATTGAAAACTTACTTATTTTTTTATCATTTTTGCTATAACCTGCTTTTACTTTGATTTTTTTACTTTTTGTTACTGCGCAAAGTCTAATTTTCAAACATACTTACGATCTTAATTGGTGGCCAATTGACTGGACCTTTTTCGTGAAATATCGCGTTCACAAAATGTTTCCTTGCTTGTTAAACATGTTGTATGCATGTGGCACCATTAAACTGGGGCCGCAAATATTTGATAATCAGTGTTGTCAATTTCGTATATTTAATGCTTTAGCAAGAAAAATTGTTTTAAACTCTTTTTTTACTCGTTTTGGGTCTTTACATATATTTCAATTGTTTTAGCATTTTTAGACATTTTCTGGCATATTGTTTTTTGTATATTTGGCAACACTGCTTGGTTTAAAAGGTAACGCCGGCCTCAGCTTGTAAAAAGTAAAGATGTGGTGGCCTAGGGAATATATCGTAAATTTTACTAGCCCCAAATGCGGCAATTTGCTCAATAACAAGCCCATTGAGAAAAAACGAACTTTAAACAAAATCGTGCAATAAATCATTGGGTTGACATCAAGCTAATTTTCAGTTCACCAGTCAAAGCTACAGCTCAAAATATCGTCATTCGGCTTTAGTTCTTGTACCAGCTGAATATTATATGGCTTGGTTTTGTTTAATTTTTAGAAAATATATTTTTAAACATTAGGCAAAATTCAATCCAATGTAATGTTTGTAAATTACAATTTGTACAATTTTACGTCATAAACATAAATATGTTTTAAATCGATTATACTCGCTTCTCAATGTATTGATTAAAATAAATGTATGCGCGGTATTTTTTCTGACTTGTTTATTTAAACCAGAACCAGTGTCTTTAGATATTACTTAGAAAATCTTAGCAAAGAACCATCCCAGCAAGATATAAACACTGCCGTTGGAAAATTTTAAAATAAAATTATAAAAAAATATATATTTTTTAGTGAAATTTAAAGACGAAAAGAAACCCTAAACATATTAGTTGTAATGAGTCTACGGCATTACATTACCCCAATCTAAAAACATTTAAAAATCTTAAATCCAAAAAATCATGAAAAAAGAAAAGTCGCTAAAATGCTAAAAATATAATCACAGAAAGTCTAAAATAAAAAAAACTGCGAAATAAAAAAAAATTTATAAAAAAAGAATCATTTACAATAAAAAGATCTCAAAATATAAAAATAATTACAAATTTAACAATAATACCTAAAACAATGAAAGTTCCATTTTCATTTGTCGTTTTTTTTTTATTATTATTTTAATAAATTTGCCAATTTTTTTGCGATTCTTTTGTATTGTTACGATAGCGCATATGCAGCTACCAAAAAATATATCAATATAACTCTATTACTAAGAAAAGCCTAAACAAAAAAACTTAGGGGAATAAGGGTTTACTAAAATATTTATTATACATCAGAAATATTCAATATTGAAAATGGACGAAACCAGCTCAAACGAAAAAGGTCATGAATAAGTCCTATTGTGATATAAAAATAATAATATTGCCTCTACAGTTATTAAAAATGTTTAAAAGACTTTCAGTTAACAGCTACTTATTGAGTATAAGATTGGAAAACTAAAAACGAAATACCAAAAATTGTTAAAATTAAATTACAAACTCAAACACGTTTTATTTTGGACGAACTGTAGAAACTCAGAATAGTAAAAAATCAACACAGAACAAACGAAGTTTAAAACCTAAATAAATAAATAAAATGCGAGTATGATATTAGAAATAATTTATTTATTTGCCTTCAGTATCAATGTTGTTTGGCATTTAAAATTACGAAAAACCAGAATATCAATTAAACAATAACTAATTTAGTAGTAAATTTGATTAATAGTAATCTAACAGAACAACTATTAAAAAAAAACTTTAAAAATGTGACATGATTATTTAAATTATAATTTGAAAATATAAAACTTAAAACACACGTTTTGATATTCAAACAAAATTGTTACTCATTGTTTGCCAAAAAAAAATAAAAGAATTTAAAAAATAAAACTAAAAAGACTCAGTCGATTAGTAGCAGAGTTGTCATTACGGATTTTAAGGTGTTATAAAAAGCGATTAAAAATTGCATAATGCCTGTGTTTGTATTACTATATACATACATACCTTTGCATGTATGTATGTAAATATGTATAGATGTGTATAGTATGTTAGAGCCATGCGTGGGCACTTTTATTTTTTCAGCATTAAAAAGCACTTGTTTCAGTAGAAAAATATTTTTTTATTTAACTCTGTACTTGCCTTTTTTTGCTTGCCAATTAAAAACGAAAATCATATTAAGTAATTCGATACCTTTATTTGACGTTATACTCCAGACAGAAATTTGATTTGATTTGCATATTTATGTATTTCGTAGGGATTTCTGTCAAATATGTCTGGAAAATTAAGTGTTTGATCGATTTCTTACCAATTTCTTATTGATATGTCGTAGCGATTTTGTTTATTTATAAAATTCGGTATGTCTATAAGATTTCTGATACATATTATACAGATATATGTATGTATCTAAACCGTTTTCATTCCCTTTTATTATTATTTTTATATCCTTCACACAAGTGTTAATATAGGTTTGCCATTCCGTTTGTAATTTCTACAATATTCATTTGCGACCCTTTTAAATATATATTCTGAAACCTTATAGATAGGGATATCGATTTAGCATTGTCCGCCTGTCCATGTGTTGATTTAAATCAAGTTTTCGTAGCTCCCATAGGTTGCCCAGGGTTGTTTGTGGTATCAAACTTTTGAAAATACTTTCAAAAAAATCGATATTGAAAACTGAAAAGATCCATTAATAATCGGGGCTGAGATATAAGCAAAAAAAGATGGCTGCCTCGTTTTTTTTACACCAAAAAATTATTGTTTTGCAGCTTGAGATAAACTACAGATATATTTGAAAAAAATGATACCATTTGGCCACACATGGTGAAGGGTATATAAGATTAGGCACCGCCAAATATAGCGCTCTTACTTGTTTTTGTTAAAATTGCAACAGCATTTTTGTCTTTAGTTTTTGTAGATTTTTTTAATTTAAAAATTAGCGGTGAATTGCTGTAATTTTCGTTATACTTTTCAAAAAACATTTTTTGTTATTTTCAGTTTTGTTGTAATAAAACTTTAAAAAATATCTGTATCTATTAAAAAAATGAAATATTTTGTTAAGTTAAAGTCAAATAAAAAACAGCATACATAAATAATAATGCTGTGTCAGGCTTTTAGAAAAAATTAAAACAAGAGCCCCAATATAGGAGCCAGACTTTCCTTTGGCAAGTGTTGCAGAAACATCTGTTACCAGACAAAGTTAACTTCATAAAGTGATATGTAAAAATAGTGGAGTTATTTTAAGTGAAAATAGTAAATTTAAACCAATAAAAGAAAAAAAGTTAATGTTATGATGATTTTTAATCTTTTCTTTATAATGATGATAAAGTTACAAAACATAATATTGAAACATAATAAAAATAATCTTAACTATAGCTTATCCAACTGAGGACATTTAATGTTGTATGCCCTAAAATTTTTTTATTAAATGGTAGATTTTCAATTTGTTATCAAATTTAATTCTCAAGTTTAGGCAAACATAAACCCAAATATTAATTCAAATAATAAAGTATTATTTATTTGTTTAATATTACAATATTATTTGTAACCCAATAAATAGGCAGAGAACTAAAGTTATAAATACCATCACATATTGTAGTATAACTAAAAAGACTTTCCAGCAGAAATCGAACCAACAAACCCCAGACTAAATCACTATCACTGAAAATATATGCATATGTACTTATGTATATACGAGTATTTGATATAAGATAAAAACAAACTAATTATACTTTACCTTTCTAAATTAAGGGCAAAATTCTTTTCATCTATATATATAAAATAGCAAGGTGACTGACTGATTGATTGATTGATTCATCATCGCACAGCCCAAACGGAAAGAGCTAGAGACTTGGAATTTTGGACTGTGGGTTACTTTCATGTTGTGTAGATTCGCTAAGAAGGGATTTTTGGAAATTCAAATATTGAGGGGAAAAAAGGGGAAAAATCGGTAACCTTATATCTGCCAAACTAGACAAGATAGGAACAAAATTTAAAAAGCATTGTATCCTACTCAAAAAATAAGCGGAAAGGTATGGTAATTTTTTGAAATTCGAGGGCCTAGAGGGTAAAAACGGGTAAAAATTATACTTTGGTACTTTTTCGGGGCCCTTATTACTCCTAAACCAATAAAGATTGAGACATATTTTCATATTGTCACTTCTCTAAAAATAAAGAATACGTTTTCGGCACTTTTTTTAAATTTAAACGAATAGGGATAAAAACGGGGAAAAACGGGAAGTGTTAATTAGTAAAGAACTGATCAAATTTAAATAAAATTTACGTGGTAGCAAGAGGGAAAACTTTGAGTAACCAGTTCGGGGTAGCGAATCAAACCGGGTCGAAGCAAATAACATATTTTGTCACCTTAGTTTACATAAAAATACAAAAAAATATAAATTGAAAAAATTAAGTAAATCGAATTAAATTTTATACTTTTTCAAAGTAATACTATTTGTTTGAAAAAACTTTTATTTTATTTTAAATTTGAATATAAGATCAAAACACACTTTGTTGAAATCTTTATATTCATAAAAAAATTCTTGTTTGACCTTTATAGGGGCTACAAATTTCTTTTAGGCCAACTGGGCAACACAACTTAATTTTTCCATGTACTTGTTTCTGCCCTGTAATGTTTTTGGACAATTTATTTCTTTTTTTTATTAATGTCAATTTTAGATAGAATTTGTTGTTTTGTTATACATTATACTTCTGCCCAAAAGAGCGGTACCTTCCTTTCCTTGGGGGTTTAATCTTGCAAAGTATTTCATAACTCTGGCATTAAAAAGATTTAATAACGATTGTTATAATTCAATTTAATACGTTCATGAAAAAAATTTAAATAAAATCACCGGCTTTGAGTTTTTTTTAAAACAATTGACTGTCTCAATAAATGACATTCAAATCGTTTATTGTTGTCGTAGGTCATCATCGTCAAGTTGTGTATTTGGCTCGTTACACTCGTGCTTGCATATACTGAATTTATTACATTTGTTGTTGTCACATTTAACACTGTTTGTTATTGTTTTAAATATGTATGTATGTATGTTTGACATACAATTTTATTGGCCCATGATGTTTTAAAGTATTTTTGTGTGACTTTTTTTCTTTGACTTCATGTCTTTCTTGTAGTGGTTTTGACTAAGAAATTGTTGCTGCTTTTTTTTCTTGATAATTAAAATTATTTCATATCTTTTGGCTTTTAAACTATTTTCGAATAATGTTGTTGAGTGCGTAAACGAGAAGGTATGTTTTATGCCTCAAGGACGTTGCCGTAAAATTTTAGTAAATGATGTCAACTTCGTTTGTTTTATTTTTGCTTCAGAAAGGGGAATTTTTAAACATATTTATGCAGTCATTTTTTTAATTGCTTAAATTATTTAATAAAATCGACTTGTTTTTTCATGTACATATTTAAAGTTGTTCTATATTTTACTGTTTAACACTTAAAAGCCTTGATTTTTTTTTAAATCTAATCTTAAACATATTTTTCGAACGATTAAGCTTTTCTTCAATACTGGTTTTACTAAGATTACATTCTTGCAGCATTATTAGGTCAAGTTTAACAGCCATTTATTAATACAATTTAATAGTTATTTTTTATGTATGTATGTATGAAATGAAAATCATTTTAAATTATACTTTAATACATTTTGTATTTTGTTGAGTTGTTAAGTTAAGTTAACACTAAAATGTTAATTATAAACATGATAAGCATAAGTTTTGTTAAATGTGTATTTAAAAGTGATTTTGGTTTAAATAATTGTTGCAATTTTTTAATTAGAAATAAAAATCATTACGTGATGATAAGTTTTTTTAATTTGAAGGATTTGACATTCTTAGGTTCCGTAAGGAGAAGGGATATAAAATATTTTGCTTAGCATTATAAAAGAAATTTCTTGTTAAAAAATGTAAACTAAATTTTTTCAAAAGAAACATTTACTGAAAATGTTTTTATAAGAAGAACAGATTTCTCTTCTTACTGTTACACATAGTCTTTAAGCAAATTTCGTTATTATCAAAATCAAAAGATAGAAAGAAATACAATATTATATGTATGTGTTTAATAAATATAACTTCTTTTTATTCCTAAACACAAAAATTGAATGTATTCTAGGTCGCACCTAGCGATGAATTAGAACGTAACAAAAGAAAACTTCCCGATGCCACATTTGAGGCTAAAAATGCTGTCTTGGGTTTCGTCTTTGGCGTGAGTATAGTTCCATTGATTTTAATTCATATTCAATTTAAATTTCTAATCAGTTACTTTTTTTCTTATTTTCTTTTCGATTTGAATCTTTTAGAAAATCGACAATTTATTAGATACAAAGACTAGAGTAATTGAACAGTTGGATCGTTCTAATATTGAAAAAAATAAACAATGGGATATTCCAAAACCAGTACCAATCAATGACTTTCAATCTCTTATCACTGCCATTGTCTCGCCCAAAATTCGTTCCATTGGTAATATTGCCAATGATCTGACTACCGGGGTTTTAACTACCATTACAGCCTTCAGTGGCGGTTCTTCAGGTGGTAATAGCAATAACCCCAATGCTGGTTTGGGTAATGTTGTGTCGAAATTCCTAAGCTTCTCAGGACCTATTCTACAAGGTTCATCTGGTGGTGCTGCTGGTAGTACTACACCATCTCCTGATTCTGATGAGGCTGGTTACTAATTATGAGGGGTATTTAAAAATTTTATAATTTCAATCAAACACAGGTGTACATAGGTGTTAAATAAAAAAACCTACTAAATTCTTTGTAAATTTTTTGTTGATTTTTCTAGTTTTAGTTTAGAAATTTTTTTCATAAACATATTCATGACTTTTTAATGTTTAAACTATGCCAGAAACCAATACACTATAGATTATAAAACAATTTTCACATATTTGCTACAATCTACAACCATATAATATTCATTATTACGCCTTAGGGTATGCTTATTATTATTTTTTAATTTTGTTTATTTATGCCGAATGGTATTGTAAATCTTTTTTATTGTAGATAAATTTCAACATATATTTTTGTTTTTTTTTTACATAAATAATTTTATAATTTTTATATTTCTTTCCATACAATTGTAAATATTTGCATTATATTATAAAAAGTGATACGAAAATCTTTATCCTATTTCTTTTCACTTTTCACTTTTACGATTAAAATTATTATACTTAACTTTGTTGTACTACTTAAATTTATTTTTTTATAATTTGATAATAAAAATAATATAGAAAAAATCGTTTTTGAAAATTTGTTTTTTTTTTAAATAAAAAAAGAAAACATCAAGTAAGAATAGCTGTATTAAATTGTGCAGAATCTTAATTGTTATTGATGTTTATAAAGAGCTTTACAAAAATTTTCAATAAATTAATGTTTTTCAACTTCTGTTAATAGATCACGTACTAAGAGATTTACCAGAAATATTTTATAAATACAGAATAAATTTTAAGAATTTCAATAAATAGAAACATGTATGGAAAACTATTTATTAGTGAATGTTTTAAAATAAATATAGGTTTTTTTAAATTTTGCATAAAGAGTAATTTATATATATATTTGTTCCTTTTACTCCTACAAGGAGCATAGGGCCGTACAGGAAGAGTAATTTATAACCAAATTCTATTAATAGAGAATTTGTCGCTGTTATATATGAAAATATTTCATAAATTTATAAACAATTTACGAAATATTTTCAGAGAAGTTTGCGTCTTTTAAAAATAAAATAAAATTAATATGAGAAGAATTTATTAAAAAGGTTTATGAATTCAATACTCAAATACATATACATATATGAAGCTTAGAAACAATTTTCTGTTACAGATATCTAAAAACATTATTTACAAAAAAAAAACATTTTACTCCTAAATTTTAAAAAAACTATTCCTCAAAAGGAAAGCTTTTTGTTATAAAAAATTTGTCAAAGATTTTATATTTGTCAACAACGCACAATATTAATTGTTTTTGCAAATATTAATAAAAGTTTATTAAAAGCTCAATCAATAATAAATTGTAAAAACACAACAGCTGTATGATAACAGATCGAAGGGTTATATTGGCAATAAAAATTGAGAAGTCCTAGAAAAATAAAATTAATGTTTTAATAGCATAAAAAGTATCTTAATAACAAAAAAATTTAATTAGGATTTAAAGAAAAAATAAAATTAAAATTAATATGGAAATAAAATATGACTCTAATAAAGAAAAACAAACAATGTCAGATCTGCGCAAAAAATGTTTTTGTTCTTTGTTTAATATTTTAAATGTTATAAGCGTTAAACGATTATCTAAACACATACATACATACGTAAAATACATAAAAATATTTTGTTTCTAAATGCACAAATATATCATCCATAGCTGGGGCCTTAAAATTGTAGTATTTTAGGTTTTTTAAAATATTTTTTGCATATAACAATTGATTACACTCAATTAAAAATAAGTCATGTTTATTTGACTCATTATTAACATTCTTTATAAATTTTTTGTTTAACAATAAAGTTTTTGTACTCTTAAATATTACTTAAAACAATAAAATTGTTATTTTTATTAGTATCTAAAGTTCTAAAAATCATTAATCGATCGAGCTTGGTAATAAGCCATAATTATAATTTAAATTATAATTTTTTTATTATTAATAACTAAGTATATAATATTTGTTAATACATATTGGCATATCATGCAAACAAATAATTATTTTTACTTATTCAAATGACGAGCCATTTATTTTAATGTTAACAACCTTCATTGAAAATTAATCTTATGTTTAAATCATGTTCGAACTAAAAATAATTACTTTATAGTTCAATTTCTTTTGCGCGTTTTTTTTGTTGGGCTATTTATTAAAATGAATTGACAACTTATAAATTTTCAATCATATTATTTATATTTAAGGATATTAACGATTTTTAAAAATTTTCAGAAGAATATTTTTAGAACCTGAACCTGAACTTGGTAGATAAAAACTTATTTGTGGCATATAAATAATTAAGTTTAAGTTAACATTTTTTTTGAATTTTTTTTTTATTTTTGGTTTTACTCTTGCTCAAGTTCATTTTTAATTTCTTAGAAATTTAATTTTTTAATGTGATATTGAATGAATAATAATTTTTAAAAAGTAAGTTTTTGCCGACACTAGCCGAGTGGAATGCATTTCCAAAACCGACTACGGGTTTTATCATCAGCACTCTTTGATCGGTGATTAGTGCTTAATGTAAATATCATATATTTAACTCACAGTGTCAGCAAAAACTTAAAAAAAAAAAAATTATTCATTCATTGATTATCACATTAAAAATTAAATTTCTAAGCAATTTAAAATGAACTTGAGCCAGAAAAAAAACCAAAAATTATTTTCCTTAAACAAACAAAAGTTCGTAAAAAACATTTAAAAATTCTAATTTTTTTTATAACAATTTAATGTTGATATATTTGAACGAATTTTTGCTGCTATGTATAACAAAAAATTAAACTACGATTTTGGTTATCGTAGTCCAACCTCATTTCTTTGTGTCTATGTGCAGAAATAAGTACTTTTTTTTTAGAGAAGAGTATGTAACATTAATGTAATTATTGCTAACCTAATGTTTTGTTACCATCTTTGAAAAGAAAAAAAAAGATCTTGTCAGCACCTAAATTGAAAAGCTTTTTCATTTAAATTGCATTGACAGTATTTTAAGTGGTATTTTGTACACCAGCAAAGGAAAGGCGCTGCTAATAATATAAGCTGAAACTGATCAGAAACAAGTTATATAATAAGTCATGATCATTACATTTATGCTATCACAGGCATTGTGATCATAAATAAGTTTAACAACAACTTAAGCATAACTTATCTGCAGCTAAAATATCATCTACTTACTTTCTTGCGATTTAAATCCATCAACATAAATTCATCATGCATAATCTTTATAAACTTTAATATGATCAGGCTCTATCGCTTAATTTCTAACGTGTCTTTTAAGTCATTTGGTGAAAAATATTTTAATCTAATGAAACATAAACAATTTTAATTTTGTTTAGTACTAAAGTGAATTAAAACTCGTCATCTTTTAAAATTTGTTTGGTAATAATAATTTGTTACATTTTTAAGATAAAAAACATTAAGAATTCATCCAACATTTTTATTAAAGATTCCAGTGAAAAGTTTAAAACTGGCTAACGGCACCTTGAAAATATATCCCAACGATACAGTTATTTTTGATCGTTCAAGTGTATCGCTGGTATTGCCCGATGGACTTTTTTCAGCCATATTTAGAACTACAGCTAACAGCTCGAGTATTATTGGAAGTTTCATTAAGGTATGATGAATATTTTTTAATGTACATACATGCATACATTCATATTTATGTTCATATGTAAAAAAATTAATTAATAAGATTAATTAAAATTACATTTTTACAGAATTCCGCCAGGCGCTTTTTGTATTTTGCTTGGTTTTTTAAACCTATATTTGGTAACGCCTTGATAATAAAGGATACGGCTGAGCTGGCTTTGCTAAATATGACCAGCACAACGGCCACTATCACCCCCACCACTATGCCTTTCGAAACATCTACATCTGTTGGAATTTAAAATGAAAAAAATTTGTTTAAAATAATTAATTTTAACTACAAAAAATATTTTTTTTTGAATTTTAAACAGATATAGTTAAAAAAGTGAATTTAAAAAGAGATCTTTCTTTTAAAATACAAACGACAAAAAATACACGAAAATAAGATTTTCCATTAAAAATAAAACAAAAAAACAACTGAAATTAAAAAAAAAATATTGAAAAAACAAATTATATTGAGATCTTTAGAAATGGCAACTTATCTTTACTTAAACAAAAAGTATCCTTGCGAATTGCAGCCACTATAATATAAGAGCAAAATTGTGTTTTTCTTTTTAATAAAATAAAGAAAGGAATTAAAACTAGTAAGAGCGTTATATTCGGCTATACCG
>NDXZ01004895.1:0-12839 GCA_003055125.1 Paykullia maculata | reverse complement strand
AAAAAAAAAAACACTACAAGCAATTAATTTAATAAAAATTATCATCATGTAAATGTGGTCTTATTGTAATATATTACTTATGAATTAGGTACATATGTGACAATAAGGTGTCAGTATTTTTAAGGTATTAAAGGATTATAGTGTGAAAATAATGTAAATTCCTTTAGATATCACTTTTACCAGCAAAAAACCATTTCCATCAATCAAAACCACAGGTTTGGACATCGAACTAGCGATTTTCTTGGAAATCAATTTAATCAGAATAAACGAGTTGGTTCCACTTTTTCTATTTAATTTTCAACTGCATTTGAATATAAAAAATCTACTTAATAAAGAAAATAGCTTACGGATTAGCTTTACAGATTAATTTAATTAAAGGTTTAAAAGTACTGCAATGATAAATTAATTAACACAAACTTTATTTTAAATTTGTAATCGCTTTATGTTCCCTTATAAAACTTATAAGTAAAAGTTACTTGTCTATAAAAATTCACTTATTTGCTCTCAAGGTAAAATATACTTTATGTAGTTTGTATGTAGTTCTCTATTTCGTGTTAATAAAGCTTCTTACAATGGAAACTTTACATTTTGAGTTAAATACAGTTAAAAAGTTTTTTACAACTACAAACGAAATGCGCCGCAATGACTAGAGAACAAATTACATCATATTAAAACAAGGGTGTAACAATAATTTCTACATAAGTACTTCTAATATACATACATACGAAGATATGTAGATGTTGTGTTTAAGGTGAAATATTTTTTCTTGAAATTCATTAATTATTTTTCCTTTCTTCATAATCAAATTCTACTCCTTGTTTTCAAACATCCTTTACAAAAGTGGCAATCCATTTTATAAAGTCTATTTATTACGCCAAAGGACTAAACACACTACGTAGTCTAAATACCTTTACATTTACTTGGAAATTTTTTACGAAGTTGGTGCTAATTTCATTACAAAAGTAGAAATATACTTTTATTTACTTTATTTATGATGTTTAAAATATGAACTCTGTTAATTGAAATAAAGCAAAAATACATCAATAAAGGTGTTAATTAATAACAAGAAAGTTTAAAAAGCAATTTGTTTTGAAAAACAATTAAAAGTTATTAATTACATTTAACAATAAAAAATATTAAAAGTATTTATTTAGGAAAGTTATTTATCCTTTAAAAACACATAGTCAATTGCGAAAGTATTGAAAAAATGCTTTCAAGTGGATTAAATTTAAGAAATAATTGTTGTTTAATATTTTTAATTCAAATGTTTCAATTACATTTTACAATACAATTAAGTTTTAGATGAAAACTAACACAATGACAAATATTTAAAGATCTATTAATTTAACAAATAGAAGTAAATATTAAAAAATAAAACTTAGGAGTTGCCAAAATTAAGAAAAAGTCCATCAGAAAATCGATAATCACTGTTTTGTTTAAGTGTAGAAAATGCTTTATTCTATGTACAGGTAAATGGGGTGTGTTGACCAGGACATTTGATTTTGATTAAATTGTCCTATTGAAACCGTATGTCAACCACATCCGCGTCATGCAATTCAACCAGTAAGAGTTTGGTTGTTTTGGCGTGATATCAAGCACAACTTCTATTTATCGCTTGATACTCAGTTTAAAAGTTATCAAGATAAAATGAGCTTTTTTGCTTAGGATGATTTTACTTGATAAATTCAAATTCAAATTCAAATGTTGTTTGCCAATCGTACATTTTACAAACTGTCTTCGCTTTAGGTTTTAGTTTTTGTGAAGAACGAGCTCTGTAAGTTTTGTAAAAGTTCTGCAATTTGAAACTGTTGTCTACGATAACAAACTGATATTAATGGGTCTTAAATAAAACCTCTCACCCTCTTTTCATAATTTTCATTTCAACGGTATTTTATTGGATAATCAGTGTTTTTAGCATTCCCTATAGATCCAGAATCATTTTTCAATTATTCTTTTTACAGCCAAACTAAGCTTTGGCACCTTCCCTTAGTTCAGCGAACAAAGAATCCTTAATATTGAACCACTTGTGGTTAAACTATTAAAAGCTGCAGGTGCTGCATTGAGACATCCAAGCAATAAGGATGAACCTTCATGTCGCTAATGAGAATATTAAATAGAGGAAATAAAATCAGTTGATGTTAGGTAGTAGTTAAAAAGAGTTTTTTTTTTATTAAAATTGTTTTATGAAAAGTACACAGATTTCAAATCAGACGTTGTTAAGGCAACAAGAGTTGTTCTGCTGTTTTTTACGCTCTCTATCTTTAGTGGAACGTAATTGGTTATTTTTTTAAAAGACCCATCCAGGTCGACTGGTATATTCTCAATAGAAAACCTTTTATTTATTTATGCCATTAAAACTTTTAATATTTTTAAATAAAAATTTAATTTGATTGTTGTAAAAGTTAAACTGCGGCATTTCCCCTTACGAAAATCTTTGCACCAATGTCTTAATAAGCACCTCCATGAGTTAGGCCTTAAAGCTGATTTTTTCCAGCTCAAATTTCAAAAAGTTTAAAACACAGATAAAGTTTTTTTTTGTTCCAGCTATACAATAAAGCCCCTAAAACTTACCCTATAGTCAACCAGACAGGGTTTTCTATTCAAAAAGAGCTACATATACTTACATCAAGGTGTGAGAATTACCCGATAATAACAAGTTCAATGTTATAAGAATAATACAAAGTTAATTATTACAATGTTTTGTTTATCTGCCTAAAGTTTTATAGATAAACCCCCATATTCATAAACAATTTTTATATTTATCAAAAGGTTTATAAAACTATTATGGTATAAAAATTCCATTCAATAAATCTTTAAAAGATTTAAAAATTTATTATGAATATGGGGGTTAGTTTGGAAACTTTATGTATTTGTTTTGCTTTATTTTGATACTTTCATGTAAATAAAGATCGTAAAGTAAATGTAGATAAGAGTATTTGAGTATCCTGGTAATTTTAATGATCTTTTGGTTGAAAGACATGATAAAAAGAGACACGTAAAAATCATTTAACTGAATCTTATTATCTCTGTTTCAAATAATTTTGACAATCTTGTAAAGAGATATGCTAAACAAGTTTTAATTTTTTCCTATTTAGTATTTAAGTTATAAATGAGAAGAAAAATACTAGTGTCTTACAAGCATTTGAACGTGACGCGTTCTTTAACTCGTTAACAGTAAGAAAAAAATACAAAAAAATTTTTTTAAATAACAAGATTGATTTGTACAGGTGCTTCAGAGGATAACTATTACTTCTTTGTACTTTGCAGTACCTTAAAAAATATTTATATCGAGATTTTTTTTTTTTAATTAAGTGAAAAAAGTGACAAATCTTTGATAAAAGAAAGAAAAAAGCAAAGTAAAGCTGATGCGGGTTGCTTATAACAAAACATTTTCTAATTAAAATTTTGTCAAATAATTTTCATAAAAAACAACATTTCACACGTCATGTATCAATTTTGCTATGGAAAATTTGACATTCAGTGTGATATTATCTTGAATTCGGTTTGCCTTCGGTTTCTTAAAGATTAAAAATGCTTAAGTACATCTTTTGCTTTGCCTTTAGAAATCACTAACTTAAGTCCTGTAATAGTTTAATCTTTAACAAATACAGGACATAAAAAAGCTTAAGAGAGTTAGCATTTTTTACGACAACAGAAAAACGAATCTAAGTTGGTTATGACAAATGATCAAATGCCTTCTTATATTATATAGGAATTCTAAAAGATTTCAATTTTAAGGAGCTTGAGTTTGAAAGTACACCTAATTCTGTTTTTACGCGGTCTTTTTTTTAACGGTTTTGATTTCAAACGGTTTGAAAAAAATTTTTAATTTTTTTACGCGATTTTATCCCTTTAGCACGATTCAAAATCTTTTGGATTTACATTTTTTTTGTCAAATTTAATTTTTGCGATATATGTTCATATCACAAATTTAGGGAATTCCCTTTTTGTGGATACAATCAAATTTACTAGTCAGAGCAATTATTCCAGCGATAATAGAATTTTAATCGCATTCGAAGCAAGCGAGTGCGAGTTACTGATGATGACAGCAATTAAATTTATGTTCCTGTATTTATGATTATCATTTTAATTTTTTCTACCTAAAAAATTGAATAACCTATTATTGTTTGTTAAAAACGTACATATGTAGCTGTTTTACATAATTTTTTTTTACATTACATTACTTTTTTGCTTAGAGTGCATATCTTTTCTTTAATAACTATGCATGTGTAAATACACATTTTATATGTGATTCAATAAAATAAACATGAATACTAGTTCTTAAAAAATCCTTGTTTTTCACTAATTTTAAAAGGTGTAAGGATAAAAAACCAATCACCGATTTTTGCATACGATCAATGTCTTTTTTTACACGGCTTTTTCTGGAACCAATCTACCGTGTAAAAACAGAATTAGGTGTATTGTTATTTAAAAGCTATAATTTTTAATTTGTCGTTTAATCGTTTGAAAAGAGAAAATTTTGCATATATTATTTGACTAAAGTCATATAAAGACAAATGCTTTTTATGAAAATATATTTGTCAGTTTCTTATGCACACAAATGATTCTTTAACAAAAATCGATATAATATTATCAAGAAAATATCCTAAATTTTGCAATTGCTGTTAGCACTGTCACAATGGCATAATAAGTTTATAAATACATATACAATTGTGTATGCTTTTGTGTATGACCCCTTAAGGCTTTAAGATTTTAAAATTAGAAATGTTTGTTTAAGCAGACTTTAAATAACTCGGTTTTATGTTGAATTAGAAGAACTAATTTTGTTTGTTAAAAAAAAGTCCACATGTTACTTGTAACATTTACGTAAAATTATTAAATATTTGCTTTGCAACAATGTACACACATATATACACACATATTTACTTGTAGAATTTCGAAAATTATTTCCGTTTCCATTTCGGTGAATTTGTGTTTGTAAACTAATGCATACCAGAAATAAATTTACATTTACATATATTTATGCATAAATATATACATAGATTTCATATGTAAAAATGTACATACATATGTATGTATGTTTGTGTGTGCATTTCATTATTATAATGGAAGGGAATAGAAATAATTTCTTAATGCCTGTCAGACCGTCTAACTATTGGGTGTATTTCGCAATACATAATTGCTAAAGGGGGTTGCGAAAATAAAATACTCAACAAGTCGTAAAAATCATCAATTTAAAAATATATTTTATGGAAATATTTCGTCGAAAAAAAAGGAAACAAGTTAAACTAAACAAAAAATTTAACGAAGTGAAACAAATCAAAATAGAAATAAAGTTTTTTATTGTACAAAAACTTTGAAAAACGAATAAAGGGGAACAATGCTGCCAGATTAATGTATTGCTACTAAATTTTCTATTAAAAGAATATTTTAAAAAAATTTCGAAATAATCGAATAGGTTTTGTTAACTAATACACCCCCAGGAAAAAACATGTATAGAATTAAAAAAATATTTAATATGAAAAATCGTGCAAATCGAAATAAAGAAAAACAAGTTTGACTCCTGAAAGATATGTGTGTTAATAGAGACCTTATAAAGCAAAATGTTACCTCAATAGTACCGAAAAATTTCCTTTTCAGTGTATATGTAGTATGTAGGTGTTGCCATATAGTGGATAATGTATATACAAATAAATGATTTTCAAAAAATAATTAATCATGTAATAGTAACCCTGTAAATTAAGGTAAAAGAGTAGAAAATTTATAAAAAAAATTTAGTAAATGTTTTTTATTTTTATTATTTAAAATTTTCTGGCCACTTTGTGTTAGTATATGTCTTGATAAAATATTTGTGAAAAAAATGTCACATACAAATTTATCAATAATTTTTTACATATTAACAAATTTTTTTTAATTTATCTCGATTGCATATGATTTGAAAAATTTCTGGCAACTCTTTTTTAATATCTCATTCAAAATTCATTTATGCGCAAAAGGTTACCAAAATATTTACTTTGATGTTAAATTTCTTTTTGCCAATTTTTTTTTGTTGCTCTAACGTTCTTGTGTTCATTTGTTTGTTTTTCATTTTTTTTAACATTCAAACATTTACCCTCTTGATTTTCAGTTTCTGTTCTTTCTCTGTGTTTGTATTTTTAGCCAAATAAAAAATTATAAACAAAAACCCAATTTAACCCACCAAAACTTCCGTTCTCCCCTCGTCAAGCGTAACAAAAACCAAAGAAATACTTAAATAAACGAATTCTTTTAAAGCAACTGCAATACTTTTGAGTTAAAAGCAAAAAAGAGAAAAAATTTTAAAATAAAATTTTGCAAAAAAAAAAAAAAATTCTTTAACAAATGACCACAATTCGTTATACTTTTTATGTATTAATTCTTTTAGTTTAAACAATCTATACTTTGTTGATTTTTCTTGGGATTCCATAAACATTAAATTACATTTTTTTATGTTTTTTCTTTACTTTTATCCTTATTAACTCTTATTTACTTTGATTTTCCTCCCTTAATGTTGGCTGGCTAGTGGTGGTGGGAGTTAATATGTTGTTGGTCTTGACAGGCATATTTAGCTTAAGCTTGCAACAACCTGTAGATTTATTTTTTTTTATTTTTTGTTTATAACTTGTAAACAGTTTATTGTCTTCATATTTATTTTTGTATTTTATTTGTGATTTCTTATCAGTCGTTTAATATTTACATTTATTTTTTACTTGAGTGCATTTTCCATTTGTCGGATTATTTATTTTTTCAAATATTAGACAAAGCAGTGAAAATCTAAATTTCAAATTGATTATTGATTTTAAAGCTTTGCGTTTCAGCTCTTTTATTTGTTCTATGACTGTGAAGATAAAGCCTTAAAGTAATAATAACATTGAGTATGATTTAAATTGCCGTTTAAATTATTGAAAAAAGAACGTACATTTGTGGGGTGGGATTATATTTTAAAAATAATAGAATAATCTAAAAAAAAGTTTTAAGATCATAATAGAAAAAACTATGTAATAGGTTTAACATTTCAGCAGCGACCCAAAAGTGTAATACAATATACTAAATAATATCATTTGGGAAATTTTGTTTATTATATTTAAAAATATTCATTTCTATTTATTGGACAACAAAATCAAACAAATTTACATATAAGATGCAATGTAAAACTGGCAAGGAGGTAGTACCTATTAGCTTTAAATAAACACTTCCACTGCTGTAGAAAGTTCCACTATTAGTTTTACTAAAAACTCCAGCCAGCTTTTACAGGTGAGAATGAATGAATTAACTAAAAGAAAAAGGACCTTTTAGTGAAAACTGCCAGCTCTTATCGCTTTACAAACTCTGTTATTTTTTTTTAGTGGCTAAGCGGGAATCCACATCAACTGTCAAGTTTTAAATGTAGATTATTTGCATGGCCATTTACTTGGAAGAAATATTAAGTGGGAAAGTTACCCTACACCACGACATACAAAATAATAAATTATTTGTGCTGAATTTTTTGTTTTTTAGATTCATTAGTCTGCCAAAGTATTAATAAATGTTAAAACCAGTTATGGGCCGATCATCACAATAAAGCCTGTGCTTTAATTGTTGTGACAAGTTTATGAAAAATTAAATCAAGTTGCAGTACGATTGAGGCATAAGATTAATAAAAACGCAATTCCCCTGGTTCACATCGTGTCAATTCTTCTAAGCCCAAACTTTTGTTGTAATTGTAGATTTCTTTATAGTATAAAATATTAAGTTATAATTTTAAATAGTAAGTTGTAATGAAAAAAAAATTTGCAAGCAGAAGTATTGACTGTCAAATACCAATTTCCCTTTTAGAGCAGGTATTAAATAAATTTTATTTAACGAAACAGTAAAATGCCAAATGCAACTGGAAAATTAATTTCTTTTAAATATGTAAATACATCTTGATATTTGCGTATAAAATCAACTTAATCTTTCTTGCTTCGTAAATCACAGGTCTCTAACATTTGTTTTTATAAAAATATTTTAAATTTTATTGCTTTTAATTTGGTACTTTATTAAAGAAAGCCTATTAACGAATTCCTGCTGCTCCATTTCATAGACCTAATATGTCATATAAAGCCATAAAAAGTATTTATACATTAAACAATTATTAAAATTATAACAACGCCTATTTAAGTAACCCAAAAATTTCAAATTATATATATATTTTCTGACACAAGCATTTGTGTACAATGTAGCTCCTATAAATATTAAAAACCCATAATTGCTTCCTAAAATAGTTGTAAATCATACAGTGTGTAACAACATAATTTAAAATAACAAATTACTTGACATTCATAATGTCAAATTTTAACACATGACAGAAACATGTTTCCACAATTTTACATACACATAAAGTTATTAAATACTCCCTGACTGCTCCTAAGCAGCGTTTGTGGTCGTATCAAAAATATCATTTTGTTAAAAAAAACTAAGGAGAGTGAGAAAAAAATGTTCATAAAAAACTGTGAAAAAAATAAATAAATGAGGCCTACTTACTGCTTCGTAAAGTACTTATGAGTATGTGAAGTAAGTACGTACATACATATGTATGTTAACTTAAAATGAACGTGTGTGTTTATTGCTGTAATATAAATATAAATATAAATATGTGAAAAAATATACCCAAAACATTATTAGGTATCCGTAAAGTTTTTTTCTGTAAATGTGTGGCAAATAGGTCTGTTCATTTATTTTAATAGCAGCGAGATAGTAAAATTAAAATTTACAGATATACTCTCTAAGATATTTAAACATATTTTAAAAGCTATTATTTATTTTTAAAGCTATAAAATAAATGTTTTACTTTCAAAATATTAGTAAAGAATGGGTCCAATTATTGATCATATTTGTTGAGAATTTACTACATTAATAGTATTAAACAAAAATATTTTATTTTATAACAAGTTTTTAAAAAGCCTAAATAAGTGAACAAACTTAAAAAAAAACGATTGCTGACATCAACATTATTTAACTTAGAAAATTGTTTACAAATAATGATGTCTTGAACTTTAACTTTAGTTTTTGTTTAACAATTTAGCATAAGTTTTACAGTATTTTTTTAAGTTGATTTTTTTAAAACCATATTTTTAAGCAAAATTTAAAACTGTAAAATGTGTTTTGCAATCATTAAATATATGCCAAAGTTACAAGGGCAGAAAAGTTTCTCACCTAAGGTGGTAACATTTATGCCATCTGTACTAAAACAAAAATCCTTAATAGTCCTCTAATAATGTTTTAATTTTTAGTTATTTAAAACTTACAAAGAAACAAAACCACAAAACAGTTGATTGAATTAATTGTATACATATTTAATAACGTTTTTGTTGGGGTACGTAAGCAGCTACATTTAAGGTTATTGAAAATTTGTAATGCTTTTTGGCTAATGAACACACCTTATGTGTGTTTAGCCCTTACACACAAAAAAACATAGGTATAAAAAATATGATGCATAAAAGATTTTTTCATGTTACTTGGCACAAGTGATTTTTCACTTTATTTCCATCATTTCGTTTGTTTTTTATCTTCATCCGCAGAAAAGAGTTAATGACATAAACAGCTGTCAGTTGCATTGAGCCATGCAAAACGCCACACAATTCATTTTGCAAAGATATATTGTATCGAATTTTGTTAGATTTTGCTTGTAGCATTTAGCAGATACAAAAGGAAATTTCTTATATTTTAAACATGACTAAATAAACCAACTTGAATAATTATTAAGTAGAAATACATATGTGACAGTGTTTAATTCTATCTAAACATTAGCATATCTTTAATGTGGAGAATGCCCTTGAGTTTTCTTATGATAATAAATGTTAAAGTTTACGCTACGTTTAATGCCATAAAAGCATATCGTGTTCCTCGACATATACTATGTATGCATTTTGAATATTCGTTGACCATCTGTCATAAATATTAACAAGTTTGGGTAATATGTTTATACTCTCAATCAATATTAAATTAAAAAAAGTTTAATATAATTGTGATTATTTAAAAAAATTCGTTTAATTTATTTAACATTTTGTATAAATCAATAATTTACAAATTATCTTGATTTAAATATTTAACCAAAAAGACTGACAGTAGGGTATTAATAAGAAATAATAATGAAATATTGCAGATTTTCTGGAGTGTCAACAATTTTACGCATTTTAACAACTGCAATTTGTCACATAAAAAAAAATACATGCAACAGGGCGGGGGAGACTTTGAAAATTGGGTGTTAAATGAAGCTATTTATTTAAATTTCAACAGGCAAAAAAATTTTCATGTAACCCTTAAACTTCTTTAATATACATACATACTTATGTACATGCATTCATAATAAGTATGTAGTATGTAGAAAAAAATCTAAAGAATAAATAAATCTTTCAATTATACTTTTAGGTATTTCAATAAATCTCATAACGATTGGGTACTGGTAACTCCCTTTCGATAAAAAAAAGAAAACAAAAAGTTGTTCACTTTATTAAAAGCGAAATTATTTTACATGGCCTTCTTTTTTCCCCTTTCTTTAGAGGTGTTAAGTAGAGTATGGGGAATACGGCAATAAAATATCAAATTACAAGTAGCTTTTTGATCAAAGAAACAAAATACTAACATCAAAAGCACAATCAACTCAGCGGAGTTATTTTCATTTTCAACGGCAGCAGCATCGTTATCAGCTTTCTTAAGCAAACATTGTAATTTATTCGTTAACGTTGATGGCATGCCGTTGTCGACAACGACACCCCTATCGATTATGGGCAATTCACACCAAGATATGATAATACTAATAAAGTCAAGGCACACTTTCAAGGAAACAAAAAATAATAAAAAATGGTTTTTTGTAATCGATACTTAATCAACCTTGTACAGTTTTGGGAATGTGGCATTAATTGAAGATTTCAATAAAAAAAATTCTCACGGCCTATAGAATTTTTTGTTTAATAGTGCAGCAGTAAAATGACAACCTTTTTTTTAAGGGATTAATACCTCGGATTTGATGTAGATAATGGAAATCAAATGTTTTACTCTTGCAACGTTGCAAAAATGCTAATTTGTATTTTTTTTGAACTCTACAAGCAGTTTTTGTTCACGTAGGGTGATTTTTTAACTCTGTTAGTTTGCATTATCTAATTTCAGATACTTAGTCAGGTTAAAATAGAGCAGGCTCTAATTAAAATATTTTCTTATGCCATTTTTAAAAACAATGTTCCGAAATTTTCACACAGTAGGTCATATGTAAAATATAGCTGGTTTAAAAGCACCTTCAATCGAAGCTAATAAGGAATATGTAAAATAAAAGCGCTTGTTTATAGGGTTTCGAAAAAAATATCAAGTTTTGCCTGAGATATTCATTATTTATATAATATTTACATGTTTTATCTTTGTAATAATTTAAAACATTTAGTTTAACACTTTGTAACTGCTAAAGGGTATTAAAAATTGTTTATAGCCAGATCAAGCATTCTGACTTGTTAAATATGTTAATGCTTTTTATGTTTTATATTCTAAATATTCAGTTAGAAAAAAAGGTTCTATAATGGCCTTTTTGCAAAGAATTGCAATAATAACACTGAAAGTGTATGCATTTAAAAGAGCTTAATACAAAAAAGGGATAACTTTTTTATTATCCTGTTTAAAATTATTATCTTTTAATTTCTTTTATGCTACTCCACAACATATAAACAAAAATGTTATTAATTTAACTAAAACAAGGTCATAATATAAAAATTAAATAAAGCTTTTTAAGCGTTCCCTAGTTACGCATTATTTTTTCATAAAAGCATAAAGAGAACGAAAAAGTACTTAAATTAATTAATTTATTTATCCACTCTCAACTAATTTTAGTTTAATTAAAATCTCGTTATCTCTTACAGTATACATATATGATTTTAACAATTTTTTTTTATATAATTAACCTTTTTCTTATTACCCCACACCCTAAGGCTAATTATTTTCATCATTATGTTAACCCACTCCCTCTGTCAACAAAAAGCCCTTTTACAGGGCAGAAGCAACAACAATAATTAAAACAAATGGTAATGAAGGTGCGTGATGTGTATTAGAGGGGACATATAAAACTAGAATGTTTCCAAAATTTTTTTGTCGTTTCAATAATTTTACAATACCCTTAACTCTAACATACTTTTAAAATAACTACTGCCCTTCCATCAACCTTTCCATTCCTGCAAACAAACAAATTTATAACACTATTTTCTATAAAAGCTTAATTGACACTTTTCATAACATTTACGCCAAAAAGTATTGCACGAACAATAAAAAGTAATTGACAGCATGCAACAGCGAGTAGTTTAAGCAGCAATTGTTTTAGTATTATTGTTGTTGACTGTTTGTAGTAGAACATTTTCCTCTATCCTTTAATACTAGAAAAATAAACGTTACAGGATTTAGTTCTTCCTTTTTTGTTGGAATTAATTTTTGACGTATTTTGAGTGAGTGTTTAAAGGATAATGTTTGTGTGTATTACATTGCATATTAATTCGGATGTGAAATTTTCTTCTATTGCAATGTTTATTGTTGTTTTATCTCATATGCTCATAGTCGATAGTTTTCAATGTCGATAATTTCCTTTGGGAATTTCGGATACAAAAAACATTACTACGTGTTTATGAGTAAATTCTATTTGTGGAAATTTTTGCATAATCCATTAGTTCTGGTGACACTTTACCAACTGGTGATTGATGTTTAAAAAATTTATGTTGTTATTAAGATTTTAGAAAAATTTAATGCATGTTTATGTTTAATTTAAATAAACATTTGATCAATTTTCTTTAAAAAAATTATTTTTACTCAAAGTAAAACATAGGAAATAATTTTTAGGGATTAAGAAATTGTTTTAAAGTGATAGAAAG
>NDXZ01004893.1:0-20527 GCA_003055125.1 Paykullia maculata | reverse complement strand
TACCGATTTTCTCGAAAGCATTTCCAAAAGTTTGATATTTTGATTTTGCTAAATGTCAAACTTTATATAAAAAAATTGGATAAAACAAGTAAGAGCGCTATATTTGGCTATGCCAAATCTTATATACCCTTCACTACGTGAATTTACGTTAAAAAAAAATTTTTTTTGCCGATATCTCGAAAACATTTTATTTCTTTTATTTCTCAAAAGGTATGTCTAATTTCTGATCGTTTGATACCAATAACGCGTCCGTACAACATCGGGGGCTGAGAAAACTTGATTTCAACAAGTCGTCTTTTATGGCTTATTAAGCGATTTTACTGGTTTTCAATAGCAAACATCTCAGGAGAATTTCTGATTGTGTGATACTACTAACGCGTCCGTACAACATCGGAGTGCTGAGAAAACTTGATTTCAACAGACGGACAGACAGACAGACGGACATGGCTCAATCGACTACCCTTTCTATAAGGTTTTAGAATATATATACTTTATGGGGTCGCAAATGAATATTGTAGAAATTACAAACGGATTGACAAACTTATGTATTAAACATTATTGAAACTGCGTGTAATTTATAATAATAGAGAGCGGTTAACTTGAGGTTATCGATAGGATAGATGCAAAACACATTTTATATCATATAGTTTCCCAGGATTATTTAAGTGAGGAATTTTTGGGAATGGACCACTATTGCAGTTAAAATAGTTTTAAACATTAATTATAAAATAAAATTAAATCAACCATATGTATAATATTTTTGTAAAGAAAAACGAAATAACAGAGAAGGAAATAAATTAATAAGATTCATGTTGATCAGAGAACAGAGCTGAGTGGCTTTCTATTACAATCAGACAAATGCTTAACATTTCTCGAACTATCTAGATTCATATTCATGATTTGATGTTATTTAATTAATATAAAAAAAAGCAAAACAGACAACATATATCGTATTGATGGTATTATAGAAAATGTATTTTAACGACTTGTGTTTTTTATAAAATGAATAATTTAAATGAAGAAAAAAAAACATTTTTCAAACAGAATTTCCTATAATTATTGAATATTGTTGCTTTATTATCTCATTTTTTATAGAAACATTTTAACAAACACTTGATCGGGGAATAGATAAGAAGAGACAGGCGTACATACATACATATATGCCTGTGTTAGTTAAAAAAAAAAATTTAATTTACAAATAGAAATAAATATTTGATTTAATGATGATCCTGAGAACAAACAAATTTAAAAATCACACAGTGCAATTACATACGATATGTACAGTGGAACCAATAGGTTATCAACAACAAGTATGTATATAACGTATAGTACCGAGCAAATTATTAAAATTGTATTTCAGTTTTTATTTCCCTAACTAATGACAAATTTATTGTGTCCATAACTCGGGTTCTTTTTCAACGTCATTTCTTTGTTTTATTAAAATCTGTAAGACTGACAACAAATTACAAAACAGTTTTTTAATAAAAGACAATCTTACTAAACTGAGTCATGCATTAGAAACATACATACATATGTATGTATGTATCAGTGAACAGTTTGAATGCTCTACTTTGTGCTTATGAATACATTCACAAAAAGCTGCCTTTCGTTAACAATATACATGAATGAAAACAAAAAGAGAGTATAACAAATAAAAATGCATGCATTGATTGCCTTCTTCAACAGTAAACTTACATTGCCAAAAGCAACGAATAATATAAATGGTTTTAATGCTGGTTGAATGCATTTCATTTCATTATGGTCATTTTGTATGATAGAAACAATTTGCCATATTTGAATTTTTGAATTTTTTTAATGGTACGCAAAACTGCACAATTTAATTTATCTAAAACTTCCTCGCGCTTCATTATTTTTTGGAACTTAACTCCACCAAAACACAAAACCTTGAGCAAAACTGAATGTTTACAAACAATACATACAAAAAGCAACGAATACTGAGCGAATGGTGTGAATGTTTTTAGTTGTTTTCATATGGCAGCATGTTTTTTTATTGCTTGATGTGTAGAAGCATAACAAAAATAAATTGTTCGGAAGACAATCAACAAAATAAATTAGTTTATAAATAGCATTTCATATTTATTTTGTTGCCGATTAAAGGTAATGCAAAAGCATAAACAAACATTATTTAACAAAATATTTGTTAATTTTTAGCCTTAAATTAAATATTTATTACAAATTTTTATATCTTAAAATTTTTTAAATTAAAAAACACTGTTATTTTTGTATTCAGATTTTCAAAACAATAAAGATATTTATTTGAATTTGATTTCTTGAAATTAAAAACCTTAAATTTTACCGTGAATAAAATACACGGTACTGTTAAAAACAAAATGTATATAAAAAACCCAAGCATTTCCTGCAATATAATTTGATTCCAACACACTCTTACTACATGTGCTGTTTACATAATAAAAACATACAGGTAAAGTTCGCGTTCGAGGACAATTTTAAAAGTTGCTTTAAATTCTAAGTGCTGTCAATGCGAATAAAAAATTTGAATACATCTATTTAACTTAAATTTCGGAACTGATAACGAAACTATCACTGATAAGTTACGAAATTTCTAACAATTGCTTTATTCCAATATTCATCTACGGGTTATAATACTACAGTTAAAAAAAAATTAAAATTATTGCGTTGTTTGTTATTTTTAATTTGGAAAACTAATTTATTAATTACAAAGCGCTGCATCAAATTCTGTTCCTTAGAAGAACAACAAGAAAATTGTGTCACAGGAACATGGATTAAAAACATATCAACACTTTGAAATGATTTGCTAGACTGCACACGCGCATCTAAGATTGTGTTAAAAAAACATTATTGAATTTTATAAGGTTCATCACAAGTACATCATGATTAATGGGTTTTTAAACATACATACATAAAAAATTGTGGTAACAATAATATGTACAAACAGATGAACAGAAAAAAATGTTGCATATTAAGTGACAAACTACTGCAAAATAAAAATAAGAAACAAATCATTGATTATTTTAACAAACTACCATACACAAATATAGCCAGCAAAGACATACAGAAAATTGCATACATGCAACATATTGAAAAGAGTAGAAATATCAGTAGAGGCACCAGCAACAGTTCCAATAACAAAAACTTTAGGCAAAGAAAACAGCCAATAAAAAAATGCATAAATTACGCTGTAGCAGACTGCATAAAAGTACAAGAAATCGATGTGGCAAAACAAATATTAAAAAAAAACTTAAAATGCAAAACACACATAAACAGCAATTTCAATAAATGCAGATGGCGTCCAAGTGGTGTCTCTCTGGTATACAGAAATACATCATCAGTAGCAGTAGTGAAGCAGCACACACGAATTATTTCAATGGCTGCCACAGGTTGTGGCACAAAGCTGTAATTGAATATGAAACAGGAACAAATCAGACTTTGTTTGCATTGGTTCTGCTTAGTAATGATGACTAGAAATAATAATCATTCTTAAAACGGTGACTGTCATTGCCACAAATATTTTATATAAATGTGTGTACGTCATCAGCATCATGTACAACAAATGCATACATACATTACAGGGTATTCATTTATTTCGACTTTAGTTTTAATCGGTCAATGCAAAAATATTTTTATTTAGTAAACTAAAGTAAAGTGATTTTTACAGAGTTACATTTATTTTTGCTTGTCTGGCTGTCGGTAATTAGGTGTTGCAAGTCAACTTTTTTAATTAATATCATATCTCATATAAATATATCGATATTTTTAAAAATCAATCGATAAATATATTCTTTATTTTACTTTGCAATAAATCGATATATCAATATTTTTTCTTGCAACTTAATTTAGATATTTTTGAACTCTGATTTTATATTTTATGTTTTTAATTTGTAAACAGTCTCTATCGAATAGACTGTTATAATGCGCGTTTAATTTGATCCCATTTAAGGTATTTGCAAGTCTATAGCACCACGATATTTTTACTATATTTTTACCACTGTAACTGTCAAATGCTATGGATGATGTTTCGATTACATTGTTATGTTTTTAATGTTATTTAAACAAAGCACTAGCTAGGTTTACTTGGTGTCTTAGAAGAGAGTTGTTGCAGCAATAAATCTGACAGGCGAACACATCAAACAGAGGGTGCTCCTTATGTCTGTATCTCATAATTAATAATTTAGTTAACATTTTACAGCGCCTTTGTAGTTTAACCATAAATTTAGTTTTCTGTATTATATGTTTCTATATATGTAAACCGGTAAACATCTATAAAAAAATACTGTTATGATTTAAGGATCGTTTTTCTGGTATTTTATTAATTTACGAAAAATATCGATATATCGATATTTTCAAATCAATATACATATGTATATTCACCGTGATTGATATTGAAAAAAAAAATCGGTAATTTTTTGCATTTGCCCATCCCTATATCATGACATGTCCGAAAGGAATACCTTTCGGACATGTCTTAGAAAACAGCATTAAGCCATTATGATCAATTTTTTTCAAATATGCCCGCAGCTTACCCAAAAGCGGAAAAAAGAGATGGTCGCTTTTTTTGCTTATATCTCATCCGGTTATTGAAGGCTATTGTCAGTTTTCAATACCGATTTTCTCGGAAATATTTCAAAAAGTTTAGTTCATATACAATTTGAGGGAGCTTTAAAAAGATGATTTCAATCAACACACGGACAGACAGATATGACTCAATCGACTTCCCTATAAATAAGGGTCCAGAATATATATAATTTATGGGGATGGAAATGAATATTGACCACCTGTGGAGAGGGGTATAAAAACACTTTTTATAAGGAAAATTCATGAGCTTAGATATACATATGTTTGTAAATATATTTGCTTATTTAATGTGACCTTAAATTCTTTGTTCGAAAATTAATTATTTTTATTGAAATAATTTTATATAAAAAAAAATAAATATGTATCATTCTAAAAAGGGCAATTTCGGTTTGTCGGTTAGTTATCACAAACAACTCAGTTTATTTGTTATTAAAAACACAAATTAGCTCGCCTATTCGATTAGAAGATTGGATACCCTACTGCTAGACATAACATTATATTAAGTTGGCTTTCTTTTGCACCTTGCAATGTAAATTTTGCGCCAGAAATGTCTGCACTACAATCTTGACCACTACAGTGTTTGACAATCTATATGTACATACATATGAATGTATAAATTTGAACACATACGATAAACACGATAAAAACCGCGTAACAAAAAACTTGATTTATTGGTTGTTGCCTGATGACAGGCAAGCCGATTTGTTGGACGTTAAAATATCTGGTGGCTGTCGAGTGGAAAGGTCTGCAGCATTTTCGTTTTTATTTTGCATCTAAAAACTGAAACATGCAAAAACTCTTGCCGATATGTATGAACAAAATGTCTTTGTGGAGACAGGAGTTTTGCCTTTGAATATTTTTTTACTTTTTGTTGTTTTTATAGATTTTTGCATTTCTACGCCATATTGAATTTAAGGATTTATATTATTATTTTTATACCTTCCACCATAGGGGCAATGGTATATATAGGTTTGTCATTCCCTTTGTAATTTCTGCAATATTTATTTGCAACCCCATAAAGTATATATATTCTGAATCCTTATAGATAGGGAAGTCGATTTAGTCATGTCCGTCTGTCCGTCTGTCGGTTGAAATCAACTTTTCTCAGCCCCCTAATGTTGTGCAAACCCGGTACTGATATCAAATTATCAGAAATTCTCTCGAGTTGCTTACTAGTTAAAACCAGTAAAATCGCCTATTAACTGACCGATAAGTAAGTCAAAAAATACGACTACTATTTAAATTATGTTTTCAATATTTCGCCACTCCGTTGTGTGGCATCTTCAGGAATTTATAATTGGTTTTAATATTTGATATTTTAAATTAAAATTAAAGTTTGAAATCTTAGTTCAAATAACAATAAAAAAAAATATTATATTTGTGTGTAAGACATGTGTTTAGGGAAATTTCACAAAAAAAATTTTTTTTTTCAAGATATATGTAAGTAAAAATTTTTTTTTACGCAAAAGTTATTAAATTTATGTGTCCAGACATGCCTTTTGGGAAATTTTCCAAAAAAAAAAAAAAAATTCGAGATACAAGCAAAAAATTTTTTTCGAGATCATATAAGCAAAACAATTTTTTTTACTATGTGTAAGACATGCCTTTTTGGTTAATTTAAAAAAAAATTTATAATTGGCCCAGAATCAGCAATGATATGTGTGAAAAACCTATGTATATGAACTAAAATACTATATTACCTTTACGACACGTGAATACATACATACGTATGTACATACATATACATATATACAAATACACATACATAAATACACGTAGTGAAGGGTAATAAGATTTTTATCTAATATTAAGAGCATTTATAAACTTATTTAATAGATCTCGTGAATTGTTATTTGTTTAAGTTAAAATAAATTATATTAAATAGTATGTTTGTATATTGTATCGTTTTCTATTAAGCGGGAATTCCCGGAAAAAGAAAAATCAATACCGCTTTCCCAGGAAAAAGAAAAACTCTATTTAATATAAAAAAAACTTTTTAGGCCTTATTTACTACTATGATAAAATTATTACATATGTTTAAATGCAATTTTAAGAACTAAGAATTTAAAAGTTTAGTTTTCCATTAAATATTATTTTTTTTTAATTTTTAATAGGGGTGTCGTTTAATCACTTTAATGCCTTTTATGCCTCTTAAGCTTTAAATATTATATGAAAGTTTAAGAGTTTAAGAGGTAAAAGAGGCATTTAAGCGATTAAACCAATACCCCTAATATTTGTATGTTTTTTTCTTAATCGGCTTGCTTCCCTCATGCACAATATGTTTTTCTTTTTACAAAAATAAACCATATTTAACTTGCCCAATAGTATAAACACTAAATTGAATATTGTTTGAAATTTGCGATATGCAGCACTAACTTATTTGATTTCACCTGTTTTTTGTTCCACTACACGAAATATTTATAAAATTATAGTTATATGTAATTCGAATACTCTGCCCTACTTAATAACAAAATATCAAAACTGAATATGAAAAATCATATCAAAATTTTACATACAAATTTTAGCATTTTAGTTAATTACGACACTCTGTAGAAAGTACTAAGCACTAAAAATGCTATTTATCGACTCAGGTCTACAATTCTAAATTCTGCTCCGTTATAATATAAAACGTATTTAGTCTTCTAAGCTTGACAAATTTCATGTTTATATTAAGATTCCTACGCCCCCTGGTCAAAAAAATGTAAAATTCGGCACTGTTAGGATATACATACATATAGCGCAATAAGTATTATTACAAGTGGTATATGTATACTTAAAGACAAGTAAAGAAAATTTACCAACATTTTTTTTAAAATATAAAATTAATCGAAATTTTGTAAATAACAAGAAATTTGTTTAATGATTTGCTGGCGATTTATTTTTGACAGTTCTGAATTCATTGGATTTGTAAAATATTCTAAGGTTTTAGATGTACAAGGTTGAAAGAATTCGTACAAAATTTGTTTAGTACAAATAGTTTTATATTATAAAACTTAGTATATTTGATATATGTATGTAACTTAATAATATTTTTGTAATAAAAACACTTCTAATTTTAAACAGGCCTTTGGCACATGAATTGTATGTATATGTATATTATATGAATTGGTTGTATGTTCATACATACATTTACATTTTTGGATCCTGTTTTCAGGATATTACACAAATTAAATTTCATTTTATATTAAACATTTTAGCTGCAAACGAAACCGTTATCATTTTATACTTTAATTAACCCGCGCCCATTTAATCTATAAATTTTAAATTGAAATGATTTCTTTTATTTAATTAACAATAAATTATAAAATATTTTAGTGTATTTTTAAGGCGTTCCAATTACGCTTAAAGGTTTTTTTTTTATTAATATTGGTTGTCGAAAGATATACATACGTATGTATGTATGTATGTGTGTAAAAAATGCTTTAAAATAAAATGTCATCAAACTACAATTATTTCAAAGAGTATAATAGAACCAAGTGAAAAACGAAATATCTTAACGATAATTCTTATCGCAAAAAGTACATGGTGGCACAAAAGTTGCGTTTTGCTCTGAATGTGCCTTTACTCTGTAAATGGCGCAAAATGTCGTTGTGCTTCGACGTGATATATGTTATATATGTATATAGACAAGTATGGCATTTTTGAAAACAAGCAAGAGAGCAATATCTATAAATAATTTATTTTTTAAAATAAAGCTCATTTTTTATTTCTAATAAAATGATAGCAATTCACCATACAAAAATTACATGTGTGCCACCCTGTATATTATAAAGGTATTAGTAACAGATCAATAGATAAAACCAACAATTCTCACGTTAAATGCTGCAGTATAAAAACAAATAGAAATGGAAATAAAATTACCAATTGAAAATTGCCTCAAGACACGCGTCATAAAATATCCGTTAGCATTTGTTTTTTTTTTCCATTTTATTATTATTCAATTTCAAATCATTTTAATTTTTTATCGTATTTTTTCCAACGTTTACACACCTCCCCATCATTATAATAGTCGTGGACATACAGACCTAACAAACTCAGCGGGTTACAAAATATAAATAAAAAAAGACCAAACTTAACTCCCACCCTTGGGTGTTGATAAAAACGACAAACTAATTAGAAATAAAATTTGAAACCACAAGTTAAAAAAAAAGACAGACACTACAGGACGAATTAAATTGAATGACGCCAAACAGTGGTTGATGGCAGTTAAGCGACAATGCAGACCAGTTACAATTATTCTATTGGTGATGATTGTAATGATAATGATGACGACAAATTTTTCTATAATAAGTTGTGATATATGTACATTTGTATTGGGCAATTTCTTTTAAAAAAAAACACTAAAAAGGATTTTAGCACTTCTTAATAGTTTTTTAAAAATGCTTATTGAATTTCTTTTCAACTTATCATAGAGTTGTACGCGACTTTCTAATGGTTTTTATTTTAAGTTAAATTTTTTTCATTTACATACATATACATATTAAATTTTCTAAATAACACAGGCCAACACATTTTTAATCTGAGATCTAGTATATTTTCTAAAGGTTTGAGCTGCGCTGAGTTAGAATCTGACTCAATTTTCAACGGTTATATTAAATTTAGTTATCTCAATTATCACAAATAATATTAATTTTTTCATAATAAAGAAATTAAAAAACTTGAAGAAATTTCACTTGTGCCAGAATAAATAAAGATATAATCAAGTTTATTACTAGAATTAATTATCGGACACTAGTCGAGTGAAACGAATGTTTGATATCAAAGACGGTTTAATCATCAGTACCTTTTCACTCACAATCTTAAGGCAAAGAAATTTGCAAACAACGGAATTTTTCAGTTTCACATGTTTTTGATTTTTCTTTGGCCATTTATTAGAAAGTACTGAAAGCAGTTTAGTATTAGTTGCATTATTTCGTGTTTTATAAGTTTTAATTTTATTTTAATCTGTCGTTAGAGTTTCTTTACAACGTATTATATAAAAAACTAACTTAGGGGTTTGCATCGCTTTGAAATAGTATATTTTTTAAATATTCAATGAATGATATGCATTTTTCCCCCTCTATTTTTTGGGAAATTATAATGAAATGAAATTATTTTTTTTATAAATCAAGTTTTCATGGTAAATTTATTATTCAATTTCATGTAAACGTTTCCTCTCTTCACAAAAATCATTGTCATTTTAATTGATTGATATTGCTAAAATGGTTTTGCCCAAGGCAAAACTATGATTTGCATTAAAAGTAGTTTTGTTTTCGTGTTTGACTATTAATAACAAACATTTTTAAAGTCAAAATGATTTGTAAATTAATTGTAAATAGAGTCGTTCTAGCAGATCTCTGGGGAGTTAGAGTACTGTGAAATATTTTTAGTCTTTAATTTCGGTAGAATGAAACAATTTAACAAAATTTTAGGGGTTAGTAAGTAAAATTTTCTAAAGTTTCTTGAAAAATAACATTTGATCAGAGTTTAATCACTTAGCGAACTCAACAACATGTTCGTGAGTAAAAGTTGAAAATAAATTTCAAATTTCTTCAATGTACAAAATTGTATGTTCACCTAAGATCTATAAGATCGCTTAGATACGATTTTGATATCGTTTATTTTAAATCGACTTTCATATATAAAGATCCAGAATATATATACTTTATAGGGTCGCAAATTAATATTGGAGAAATTATAAACGGAATGACAAACCTATATGCCACATGTGTGAAGGGTATAATAAATACATGAAACAAGTAAGAGTGCTGTATTCGGATGTGCCAAATCTTATATGTATACCCTTAACCACGTTTACGTATGTATGTACTAAGAAGTGTTTTTACGTATGTATGTTTGTCTGTATGTATGTATTTACATGTCCAAAAGGTAATTAAAGTTTTAAAAAACTTTATTTTTTCCAATATAAATTATTCCAAATTGTTTTTTCTCATATCTTTGTAGGTTTTAGGCCAATTAGTCCAATTTTTTAATGAATGACAAATTTATATATTGTTAGCTGAAATACAAAACCACGTAACTGACAAAAAATGCAAAATCGGTTTTCTGATTGATTATAATGCATATCAACGAGGACCATGTCCTCTCCAATTTTTACTGCCAAATAATAAAAATTAGACATATTATTAGCGAAAATTGAAAGCACATATCTACAAGTCAAGTACTACTTAAACCAGAAGCACGTAACCACATACTTGTTGCTTGAAAATAGTAACTCACCCTTTTTATACCCTTCACACATGTGGTAAGGTTATACATGTATTCTGGATCCTTATAGATAGGGAAGTCGATTTAGCCATGTCCGTCTATCGGTCAGTCCGTCTGTTGGTTGAAATCTTGTATGTGGTATCAAACTTTTGAAAATACTTTCGAGAAAATCGTTATCGGCATTTGTACAGCTGCTTCTCCAAATCCACGTATTCTGCCGTATGTAAAGTTTTTCTCTTTATTTCGTCACATGTACCTGCAGCATAAATGTTTACTTTGTTTCTTTTAATTTTTGAACTTGAAGCTTCAGAAACATGAAAATCCATGGCCAATCGATTAGCCAAACGCGTTCATCTAATTTTTTTTAAATCTTGCATTTTTCTTGTTACTATCAAAGCATAACAAATACGACTGTTCTCTTAAAGAAGCAACAGCTGCGGGCAAACTTATAATGTAAAATTACGTATGTATATACATATGAATGTATTCGCAAGAAATTTATAATGGTAAATGCCATTTGCATATGTTTTGCTACCCATGTTAACAGCACTACATATGTATATGAATAGCGACAATCGACATACAAGAAGTCTAAGTGATGTTAGAAATAGAAAAATAAAATAAAAACAAATGACTCAAAAAAGTTAAGAACCACTTAACTTTTAAGAGTCTCATGTGGTGACTGAACGCTGCTTAACTTTTCCATATACAGTGCAACCTTACTAAACGCACCTAACAGAAGTTTTGGCCGTTGCGAAAACTGAGTCTCAATTTTTAAAGACGCTAATTCTCTTTTATGGTTTAATTTGAAAAAAAAGTAAAATAATTAAATTTATCACACATTTAAATCATTTAGTTTTAATAAACTCATAAATTTTATTAAAAAAAAACACTATTAATAAATAAAAAATACACATTCTAATGTACAACGGATATACAGATTTGAATTTGTAAACATAAATGTTAAAAAATCAATCAAAAAAATCTAACTGCAATTTTACGAAGATTTTGAAGAAACATAGTTAAGGGATTCACAAGCCACTCATATGTCATATGTCCTAAAAATTTTAAATGGTTTAAGTAGGTTTTCATACTAAAAGTGTCCTCAAATAATATGACTCTGACTGCTATGATTATTGTGCTGTCGTAAACTATCCTTAATGAATTTTTATTTTTTTTTATAAAATAATGAAATAGAAACGAAAAACACATAAAAAAAACAACAAAAGTTTAATAAAAAAGTACAAAAGTTATGAGAAGTGATTCGTGCTGCTGTTTTTTGCAAAAAACTGTGTGTTTTTAGGTAAGTTACAAACAGCTTCACCTATTTTTAAACTTAATGCCGACTTTTGCACTTAAAGTATACTTTTAGTCGTTTACGACTCTTAAGGTACACTTTGTTTATGACTATGATTATGGGCCATTATATTTGTTTGTTACACATGTCTTTTTGGGAAATTTGAAAAAAATTTACTCATTGGCCCATAATCAGCAAAGATATGGACGAAAAACCTATATTTATTTAAATTAATATCATAAAAAATGATGTTTTCTAAGACTTTAATTACCTCGCGGACATGTAAAGATGTACATACGTACATCTAAATAATAGTAAAGAAAATCTATCTCAAAAATTAAATTTTTTTTTATAAATTGTTTTTAATTTTTAATTGTCATTATACGTCCCAAGTTTGCCAAACATGATCATTAAATTAATATTGACTCTTGAACGATTTTAGGCGACAGAAGAACAGATAAAATAAATACTGATACATGATCTTAATAATACTTATCGTTAAAGATCTTTGAGCTTAAGGAAAAAGCTTACAGATACTATTGTCATTATAATAACAACGAAGGCTTCAGTATTAACAAAAACGTTTGTTTAGTTTACTTTTTTTTTGCTTTTAAACTTAACTTTTTTTTAATTTTTAGTCGATTTTTTATGCTCCTTAAAGATTATTTAATATATGTAATAAGAAAACATTAGGTTCTGCGGTGATTGTTATGATTGTTTTAGTGAAGGTAAACCAAGTAAGCGCTAATCAACGATTCCACAAATACTTAAATCGTAAACTAATTACAAGCATGATAAAGAAAACAAGTAAGAGCGCTATATTTGGCGGTGCCAAACCCTTCACTACGTGTATTTATGTTAAAAAAAAAAAAAATTTTTTTTTGCCGATATCTCGAAAAAAATTTTTTTTTCTTATATCTCGAAAATTTTTATTTGTTTTTATTTTCAAAAGGCATGTCTAATTTCTAATTGTTTGATACCAATAATGCGTCCGTACAACATCGGGGGGCTAAGAAAACTTGATTTCAACAGACGGTAGTCGTCTTTTTTGGCTTATATCTCGGTCAGTTATTAAGCGATTTTACTGGTTTTCAATGGCAAACATCTCAGGAGAATTTCTGATCGTTTGGTACTACTAACGTGTCCGTGCGACATCGGAGTGCTGAGAAAACTTTATTTCAACAGACAGACAGACAGACAGACGGACATGGCTCAATCGACTTCCCTATCTATAAGGATTCAGAATATATATACTTTATGGGGTCGCAAATGAATATTGTAGAAATTACAAACGGAATGACAAACTTATATATACCCTTGTCACCTCTTGTGAAGGGTATAAAAATTATGAATAATAAATTACATTTAAAATGTAAAATATCAACATAACGACTCAAAGTTAATTGACAGATTTTTTTTTATATTCAATGGTTGGCAATTTGAAAGAAAGATTTTTGCGCTTTATTTACATACACAAGCATACATACTTACATATTTATATAGAAAGATTTATGTAAGTATACATTGAACGACTTATTTATTTATTTAATTTTATTATTTTGACGTAATTTTTATTTAAGGTGTGCGCAAGTATGATATTAGCTTTTATTCATGAATTAATTTTTAAAAATATTAAAACAATAGAACTGCAAAAATCTTTCGTAGCCGCAAGTGAATTATTTAAATGTCAAGCAAAAAAAGACTTCGAATTCATCTCGAATTAAATTCATATTACATTAGTTCAAGAAGGCACTGGTCTCTACATAAGACACTTTCCAAACTCTTTTTTACATATACATACAACATTAAATTTAAATTGTTTTAAAAATAAGAGCAGTCAGGGTCATTTTTATCTCTAAAATCAATTTCTTTAATTTTGCAAATTTGTCTCGATATCAATTTTTTCCAATTCAACATACACAAATACAAATGTTTTCTTAAAAATTGGTAAATATGAATCAGAAATATTTATAGGAATACATTTTTTATTCTTTATTGAATTACTATTATTTTTTCAGTTAAAAAAAATTCTGAATCAGTCATACATTGTAAATTTTAATTAAAAATTTCTTAGCATATGGGCATTTCCATGTCATCGTATGTGACCTTTGTATGCCTACAGAGTGGTACAGATTTTGCAAAAATGGGGGTGACTGAAAAATTATTTCGTCAATATATTACATTTAGAGGGTACAATAATTGAAAAAAAATTAATCACATTCGGAACCTTGTCGTCTGAAATATCGGGCAAAATAAGGGCATATCGTACGTGACATAAAACGGAAGTCATGTTTAGGTGCATGGAAAAATATGCAAAAATCTGCGAATTGTGGAAGTTTTTTTAAAATTCGTTTGGTATATTAGATTTATATACCAAATATATGTTTTGTAAATATATGCATAATAATAATGTGTTGTAAATACAATTAATTTTTTTGTAAATACAATTTAAAGTTTAATTAAAATTCAACCAACAATAGCATTTGTAAATACAATAAAGATTTTTGTAAGTTGATTGTCAAACCTTCTTGTAGTCCTATATTCCTTACAGGCATCTGATGAAATTTTATATTTTATAACCCTTTTTGTTTGCAATTTTTTTACATTTAAAAAACCAAATATTTTATATTTTGATCTGGCATATTTTTTAATATCACATATTTGTAATATGTATCAACAATTTTTTTTTATTGTTTTAACAAAAAAATTTTGATAACTTCAATTTCTCATATTTTTTTCTGCGTAAAAAATTTAAAAACAAATAAAACAAGTAAGAGTGCTATATTTGGCTGTGCCAAATCTTTCTACCCTTCACTGCGTGTATTTACGTAAAAAAAAAAAAAAAATTTTTTTTTGCCTATGTCTCGCAATAATTTTTTGTTTATATCTCAAAAAAAATTTTTTTTTTTTAATTTCTCGCAAGGCATGTCTTACACACAAAAATAATTCATTTTTGTGTAAAAAAAATTTTTTTTTGCTTTTATCTCCAATTTTTTTTGCCTATATCTCGAATTTTTTTTTGCTTATATCTCAAAAAAAAAATTTTTGCTTATATCTCAAAAAAAAAAAAATTTTAGTGAAATTTCTCAAAAAACATGTCCTAAACACAAATATAATCATTTTTGTTTAAAAAAAATAATTTTTACGACGTACGACATCGGGGGGCTGAGAAAAGTTAATTTCAACAGACGGACAGATACACAGACGGACAGACGGACATGGCTAAATCGACTTCCCTATCTATAAGGATTCAGAATATATATACTTTATGGGGTCGCATATGAATATTGCAGAAATTTCAAACGGAATGACAAACTTAGATATACCCTTGTCACCTATGGTGAAGGGTATAACAATAAAGAGTTAAATTCATTTCTTACTACATATTATGTACTTGGACACTTAATTTTCGCTACCACTAAATACTAATCAAATTTTAATTGTTCTTTTTCTAAGACTTTAATCACATTTTGAACATTTACATACATACAAACATGTATAGATACATACATACATACGTAAATACACTTTTTATTACATATTTATACGTAATAATTGGTATATATGATTTGGCACAGCCAATTTTTTTTGTTAATACTGCTATAACTTAATACGAATTAAATGCTAATACTTTTCAGTTCTGCTTATTTGATACCCAAAGTATAACAAAGGTATATAAATTTGTTTTAAACCTTTTTTGTTTAGAAAGTTTATGCTTCATTTAAAATGCACGTTACCAGCCATCCTTTTCAAATGTTGTATTGTACTGTGTCATATCATAATTCCTTAAAATCCTCCTACTCTTTCGCCCTTAATGTATTGATTGCATTGTAGTTTTGACTAAACCCCTACGTGGAACAATTTAGACACCTGTTTCAACTGTAAATTGCGTGTCAAATTTTATAACAAACAATTACCCTCTCCCCGCCTTAAATTAAATTATATTAATTTAAAATTTTTTATTATTTGTTTTTCAGTAAAGCCGTAAAATAAATAATTCGTATATTTAATAAATTATGGGAAATAGGGTGCAAGCCAACAATAATAATAAGCATTAATTTTTAATAATACAGTTAGAATTTCTTGTTAAAAAAGTCAACACTTCAACAGAATAACAAACCCCTGCGACCAACATAAAACATTTTTTGAAATACAAACTGACCAAACCCATTTAAATTGTCAAATTTATATCAGTAAGCGACATGAGTACAAACAACTGATAACTGTAGTTTGTCAATATTTTTTTTTTAATTTTCAAAATATAAATTCGGCTAAAATATACTGGAATTATCACGCAATCAAATTAAAATGTATTGAATTTATTATTTTTTTTGATCGATTTCAATTATGTTTTATATACTAAGCCAGCGATATGAAGGTAGATAAAATTCAAAAAATTAGGCTGTTTCGTATAAAATATGCAGAATAAAATAATTAAATAAAGAAATTATATTGGGATAGATAATGTTTCGAGAAGCAAATGCTTCTTATTTTAAATTATTGTATCCATTATGGTAATTGTATTTTATGACGAGCTCGTCACAACGCATAATTACTTTTTACTTGAAATCTATAATTTTTACCATAACATGTGCAAAAGATTTTTATCATAACTTTCTTTAGTGTTTTTTTTTAATTTAACTAACATTTAAAGGCTTTACAAATGACCCATAAATTTGAGATATCGCCTCCTAAAATGCAAATTAGCACAACATAGTAAGACCAAAAAAATGTTGATAAACGAAGAGAAAAATATCCATTCCCGTGAATGTTTTCGTTGTTTGTTTCATGTCTGTAACTTAAAATTTTGTTTTACCTCTTGTTAAAAATTATGTACATCCTGCTGAAGTATTTTTTTAAAGCAAGGTAAATTACGCTAAGTTTTGTGATCTTAGAAATACTCACATTTAAAGTTAATAAAGAAGACATTTGAAAAATATGTACCACTAAGCTTCATTTGTAAAAAACCCTATAACAAGGGTACTTAAACTGTATGAAAAATTAAATTAATTAAATGGAGGCATTAATCGTGAAGTGGGCAAAGCAAACAATTATTTTTGCTGAAATTCCTTGATATTTGGCATAACTATACTTCTAGTAGATATGAATGGATATACCAAATATTTGTTTTGTATGAATTAAAATTGTGTTTTAATACTGGGGGTAAATTACGGCATTCGATATCGAATGAAATTTTGTTCAATCGATCGAGTTTTCTGTGCATTTGGTATAGGAATTCTAATTAGAATTTTTTCATTTTCGATCGATATCGAATGCCGTAATTTGCCCCCTGAATTATAAGAGTAATTTAAAGCTGACACACTATGTTTAATGCTATTTTTTATAATAAGAGTTTTGAAATAATCAGACGTGAAATTTTTTAAAGACTTTGAATTTGTTGTTTATTTACCACAGGTGACAAGGGTATATACATATATGTAGGTTTGTCATTCCGTTTGTAATTTCTACAATATTTCCTATAAAATATATATATTCTGAATCTTTAAAGATAGAAAAGTCGGTTTAGCCATGTCGGTCTGTCCGTCTGTTGAAATCAAGTTTTCTCAGCCCCCCGTTATCGTACGGACGCGTTATTGATATCAAACAATTCCCCTGAGATTCTTGCTATTGAAAACCAGTAAAATCGCCTAATAACTGACCGAGATATAAGCCAAAAAAGACGACCACCAATTTTTTTCCACTCAAAAATTATTATATTTGTGTGTAAGACATGTCTTTTGGGAAATTTCAAAAGAAAACAAATTTCCGAGACATAAGCAAAAAAAAATTGTACACAAAAATGATTATAGTAATTATAGTAGTTGGCCCAGAATCAGCAAAGATGTGGGCGAAAAACCTATATGGACTCAAATTAATATAAAAAAAGCAAGTTTTCTAAGACTTTGAATACATTTCGGACATGTAAATACATACGTACATACATAACTTAACATATACACACATATGTAGATAGATACATAAATACACGCAGTGAAGGGTATATAAGATTTGGTACAGCCGAATATAGTTCTCTTACTAGTTCTTTGTTACAAATGAAACATAATAGGGGTATTCGTTTAATCGCTGAAATGCCTATTATACCTATTAAGCTCTTAAACTTTTATAAAACATTAAAAATTTAAGAGGTATAAGAGTCATTAAAGCGATTAAACGAATACGTCTAATTTGTTTATTACATGTACATGATTTCGTCAGATGCTTTCAAGTTTTTCTAACTAAAATAAACTAAAAATATTTAAAACATTTTACAAATTTTTCATTTTTAGTTCTTCTCCTAAAAATATTAGTATGTCTTGACTTTAAGTAAATGATACCTCTAAACTTTTTACAAACTTGCTAACTGTAGCGCTTAAATTTATTACCTTAATTGAATTTGTTTTAACTATATTTCTTTTATACATTTTTCTTTCGTATTAAAAAATACTAGTTTAAAAGTTTGCACAGTAAAAATTATTAACTTATTAAAGGTTTAAAATGTGATCAAAGCCGCAATAAGTATTTGTAATTTAATAATAGTTTGTAATAACTTCAAAACGCTACCAAACGTTTATAAACATGTATAATGTTAGCAATTTATTATTATTCTCTTCATATAAAGCTGCTTAACATTTTGAAAGTCAACGTTAAGGTTTGTGGGTGTTTTATATTTGAATTGAGAATTTTGCTCAACAGCTGTAATAATAGGAGGTAACATAGGACAGAATACCTTTATTAATAATTTTTTTAAATCATTTTCAAGCGTTTGACATTTTAGAAAAAGTTAAAATTCAAATCATATTTAATTTAAGATCATTCCTTTCGCGTTTGATGAACACCTATAAACAATTTAATGGAGTGAATAATAAGTTTAGCGTTTTTCAGCTTTTGCTAATCACGATGCAATTGTCTCAGGCGCCACTTGTTGAACAAGAGTTTCTGACAGCGTAGATAGGCACAAATGTATATATTCATATACATATGTATATATTTATACGTACATACATACATAAATACATATGTACGTTTCCATATTTTATTTATTTAAAACTCCACCTCTCAAGGAAAATACTTTAGCGAAAGAACAAAAACTAAATTTCGTTGGCATATTGTATTTAATATGTTCTTGCCACCAAAACTATATATTAAACCTTTGCATATTGTTGTATAAATTAAATTTGTTTACATCTCAAACACGCCTCTTTCCATTCATATTTAGCATATTTACGCCCCGCCAAATACAGCGTATTTTACTTAACAATAATCCTTTTTGTTTCTTTGGCGTCTTTTGTCGGGCAATTGTCATCATCGTTATCATCATGACTCTTGCTCTCGTTTGTTGGTTAATTATAGTTTATCGCATTTCCATAAAACAAAAATCTTCACAACACTTGCACGTACATATGTAAGTGTTTGCTGTGTTATTGCAGCAAACATTGCAATCGATGGTTGTTGCTGTTGTCATTTATTGTTTGCAAAAGATCGCTGTCTAGAGGTCGTTATGTTATGTTTTTTTTAAATTAATTGTTGGTTGCATTTAGCGATTTGTAGTTTCAATAAATCAATTTGCCAAAAGGGTTTTAAAAACTTAACCACACAATACAACACACTAACGGAGTTCCAATATAGGTACCTATTTGATGCTGGAAAAAATACAATAAATATAAGCACATTGAGTTTTCGTTGGTATTTATTTGAATAACCAATAATTTTTTTAAGCAAAAGTTTTTGTAATAATATGGTTACATTATTTCGAGTGATTTTTTTTCATTTTCATTTTCTTTGAATAGGATTATTTTAGCAGCAGTCGAATGTGACTCAATTGGATGGATTATTAATAATATAGAATTCCAATGCGTTTTTTTATAACCAAGACTGTGTACTTCTTGTTCCGCGTGCGCGTGAGTATTTTTAGTCCCAAAAAGTTTAATCACTTAGGAGAGAATTTTAAATCTCTCGATTCTTTACAAAGACACTCACACTAACTTTGATTTTTTTCTAACGACCGCATTGTGATTTTGTTTAAAACAAAAATAACACTCCGGCAAATATAAAAACCAGGGACTGCGTTACTTAAATATTGATATTACTTTAACCATTATTGTATTATTAAAGCAGTGTTAAAGGGCAATCTGGTGTAGTGCAGGTGTATTATAGGTCTAAGGCGTTTTTGTTTAGTAGTGTAATTCTTTTATATATTACAAATCAAGCCCAACTTTCCAATGTCAAAACATTTTATTTTTTAAGTTTCAGTTCTAAATTAAATGTAATCTTTAAAAATTTCACATTGATCGTTTGTTGCATTTTAAATAAAAGCGGCTACCTTTGATTATTCACATACAATGTCACAAAGCCACCGTCCAAACGCACATCCATCAATTTCTAAAGCTTTAATCATCATATGTTTTTGTTTAATAACTAGTAAGAGCGTTATATTCGGCTATACCGAAT
>NDXZ01004891.1:0-12168 GCA_003055125.1 Paykullia maculata | reverse complement strand
AAAACAAAACACATGGACTTTTTTCTTAAGATTTTGTAGTGTGGTTATTTTATTTGAAATGTTTAAGCTTTTTACAGGAAAATAAAAGAAAAATTGGACTCTTAGTATAAAGGTAATAATTATAATAACAAATCAACGAATTCAGTACGATATTTAATTGCTTTTGGTAACCTCTCTTTGGATAACCCTGGTTATAAATACAAATAAATTCACGAAGAGAATAAATAAATACCCGAAAAACTTCGTAACTTGGGTTAGCGTTTGGTGGACGCTGCTGTACACATACAAAACAAAACACAAGTACCGTTATTCTGGATTTTGTTTTGTTTTTGGTTTTAATTCTCTTTATTTCTCTCTGATACATGTACTAGTACATTTACTTTTTTTTTAGATGTACACGTTCAAGTTCGAGAATTTAAAATGTATCTATAATCCAACATATGTTGGGTTAAAGTGTGTTTTTTTTGAAAAATATATGTACGATACATGTACGTGTATCCAAGAAAATATTTAAAAAAAACTCGATTATGATCGTAATCGGGTTAGTCCAAAATTTAGAAACACACATAATTGATATGAAAATAAAAATATGTATCTGCTGCTTTCGAACAGAACAATGTGTGTACCGTGAGTGTATTTTCTGAACCCTGAAATATTTATAAGAAGTAATAACCGCAACTGACATACACATCTTGACACTCGTATTTATTTTAGGATCAATTTTTCCTATGGTCGTTTCAGATAAATCTGTAAATCCAACTGAAACAAAATAACAGTTTAAAAAGATTTACATAATTTAGTGGATTTAGAAATAAAAATACTATACATTTCTCCTTTTTAGAAATCGCTGGTTAACGAGGAAGGTGTATACAACTCGAATGCTCCAAATTACTTACAGGGTAAAAGCGTTCTTAAGGAAGGCAATGATTTGGTTTTGCAACGTTTAAAACACAATGTACTATTTTTGAACACTTTAACGCATAGTTATCCTCTAGATTGGCGTACAAAGGAACCAGTTATTGTTAAAGCTAGTAAACAATGGTTTATAAATACATCGGCCCTAAAGGAGAATGCCATTAAAGAGGTATGTATGTATATAAGCGAGTAATAATCTCAAGCTTTATTTTTAATTTATTTATTTTGTACGACTTGCATAAAGATTAACAAAATTAAAATGTATCCACGTGTCAATTCTGAAGCATGTAAAAATGCTTTAAGGACACAAGTTGTGAAACGTCCTTACTGGTGTATCTCTAGACAAAGATCCTGGGGTGTACCAATACCAGTATTTTACGATAAGAATACACAAAATGTTATATGTCACGAGTATGTATAAAACACTATCCAATATATGTACATATGTATGTATAACACATTACAATAATTTTCACTATTGCTTTTAGAATATTATTAAAACATATTTGCAAACTGGTTACTCAAGAAGGTAATATAGATTTTTGGTGGTCAAAGTCTATAAATGAACTATTACCTCAAAGTTTATTCAAAGACTTAAATATTGACATTGGTAATTTGGAGAAAGGTATGGACATCTTTGATATTTGGTTTGATTCCGGCAGTACATGGTCGCATGTCTTAAAAAAACAACAAATAGCAGATTTATATTTAGAAGGTTATGATCAGTTTACTGGTTGGTTTCAATCCTCCTTGTTAACGAGTGTTGGTGCTCGTAATTGTGCTCCCTACAAGTATGTGTTACTAATTCAGCTCATCCAAATTATTAATTATATAAAATTTTTAGGGCGCTTTTTGTTCATGGTTTTACAGTAGATAAAAATGGTCATAAGATGTCTAAATCCTTGGGTAATGTTATCTCGCCTACGGACGTTAGAAAAACATATGGTGTTGATGTTTTAAGGTACCTATACAATTATATTTTTAACAAAGGTTTGTTTATTTTTCGATATTCTTCAAAAGGTTTATTTAGACCGGTCTGTACGACTAGCTTAAAATTAAAACAAACTTTAAAATTTAAAAAATGTTTAAGGATATCAAACAATAAATAAACCTTTTTATACCCTTCGTCATTCCGTTTGTAATTTCTACAATATTCATTTGCGACCCCAGAAAGTATATACATATATATTCTGGATCTTTATAGGTACGGAAGTCGATTTAGCCATGTCCATCTGTCTGTGTGTTGGTTGAAATCAAGTTTTCGTAGTTCCCATAAGTCACCCTGGGTTGTATGTGGTATCAAACTTTTGGAAATATTTTCGAAAAGATCTGTATTGAAAACTGACGATATCCATTAATAACCGGCTAAGGTATAAGCAAAAAAGACGACTGCCTCTTTTTTTGCACAAAAATGATTAATACAGTACTTTTTGCTTATAGTCCACAACTATAGTTGCACAACTTTTGTGGACTATAAGGGAATTCGGACTATATAACCAATTTTTTTTATAAGCCACTATGGATTATAAGTGAATCCTGACATAATCCGCATTTTGGACTATATAAAAATTAATTTCTTCAATAAAACCACTTTTTTATTTCAATAAAAATTTATTTCAAACATAAACAAATATCGATTTAAATAAAATCAATAGTTAAAAAAAACCTTTTAATTAATTCAAATGCTTCAAAAGCTTATAGTAAAAAATATAGTGTGGCCCATAGCGAATTTTGTTCCATACAATATTAGTTACGCATGCAATGAAAACGTTGCCTTTAAACGAAAATGGACTATAAGCGAAGTGGAGTTTAAAACAAATGATTTGTATGAAATTTGAAAAAACCTGCTGGTGAATAAAACAGTTTTGGCTTACATCCGTTTTTGGTCTTTAAGAGGAATGGACTGTACAGACAAAAAATTGGACTGATTGGTCCATAATCCGCAAAAATATAGGTGAAAATATATACGGACCAAAATGTCTATGATAAAAAAAAAACCAATTTTTTAAGACTAACTGTCTTTCGGACATGTACATGCATAACTACATGCAAACATATATACACACATACTTCCTATTACATACCTACACGTGGTGAAGGGTATTTAAAATTTGGCACAGACAAATATAGCGCCCTTATAGGGCATTTACATTACACCGAAATCTAGTGGATTTGATTTGAAATCTTTTTACACTACGTTTTTTTACATAAGCTAGATTTCGGTCATATAATATTTGACACTATAAATATCTGTTACATATAAAAAATTACATTACCTTTTATTTTTAGTTGGAACTTAATTTTTTTGCATGTTATTTTATCACAAATTTGTTTGTATTTTTTTTAAATTATAAGTATTTTTTTTTGTCATTTTCGTGTACAGAGCAGTATTGTTTTGTATAACTTGGAAAAAAAACATAGTTGCATCACTAAGTACTACTAGATTTTGAGTAGATTTTGTCGAAATCTAGTTAAGAAGTAGATTTTGTTTTGTATGGGAAATCAAGTTAAGTTGATTTTTACTCAAAATCTCAAAAGTACTAATACTTGTTTTATTTAATATTGAAAGTGCCATATGGCAACTATTTTTGCAGTTAGCGATTTTTCGTATTTTGGAGTTTTCTAATAATATTTAATTATTGGTATCAGTAGCAAGTATAGAAATAATTGTAATTATTTGCTATTTATCGAAATCATCGAAAAATAAGTCTAAATTAAGTTATTTTTGCTCAAACAAAAAAATAAAAAAAAACAAACAAAAACAGTTATTTCTTCTAGAAAAAAGAATCACAAATATAATTATATTAACATAGGGAAAGTTTTCTTTTTAAAGAAGAGAAAGAAGGGGAGTACAATCTTTTTTAATCGCAAATTTCGTTGTTTTTGGTTCAAAGAGAAACTGCAAACCAGCAAGCAAAAAAAACCAAAAACGTTACAACAAAACAAAAACTTTGTTAAAATAATCTTCCCCTGTGTGACCATGAAAAAATTAAAACAGAATTCAACATAATTTATGAAAGACAACTTTTTTAATGTTTACAAAAATAAATCACAAAGTTTTGCTAAAAAAAAGATATATAAAAAGCATGGCCCCTAATCATAGTCATAAACAAAGTGTACTTTTAGAGTTGTTAAGTAAACTTTTGCTAAAAGTATGGTTTTGGCACGATAGCCGACTTAACGCAAGTCTGCTTTAAATTTAAAAATATCCGAATCTGTTTTTAATGTCGTACAGACCAGCGAAACAAGTTGATCGGCGGTTAGCCGACGCCGGTCCATTTTTATTAACCACACCGCCGCCGACACTGTATCGACTTAAAAGCTGAGCCGGCTTAAACCTAGCCGCCGATATTATCAACTGAGCTGCTAAAAACACAGGTGAGCAGGGTATATATAAGTTTTTCATTCCGTTTGTAATTTCTACAATATTCGTTTGCGACCCCAAAAAGTATATGTACATATTCTGAATCCTTATAGCTAGGGAAGTCGATTTAGCCATGTCCGTCTGTCAGTCTGTTGAAATCAACTTTTCTCATCCCCCCGATGTACGGATCCGTTATTGGTATCAAACGATCAAAAATTTCTATTCGAAATCAGCAAAATCCAACAATTAACGAGATATAAGCAAACAATTTTTTTTACACAAAAATTATTATATTTGTGTGTAAGACATGCCTTTTGGGGAATTTCAAAAGAAAAAAAATTTGGAGACAGCAAAAAAAAAAAATTTTTTCGAGATACATATAAGCAAAAAAAAAATTTTTTTTTACACAAAAATTATTATAATAAGGTGTAAGACATAAGACATATGGACTAAAATAATATTAAAAAAATCAAGTTTTCTAAGCCTTTACATACTTTTCGGACATGTAAATACACGTAAGATTTGGCACAGCCGAATATAGCGTTTTTACTTCTTATTACTTTTTGTTTTTTTTATAAAAAAAAAACTTAAAATACTTTTAAAAGTTTGGCAATTCTGATTTTTTTTAACAATCTATAAAATCAGTTGATCAGAGCTGTCACTTGTTCATATGTTACAATTTGTAGTTGTAAAGCTGGTTCAATTTGAAACGTACATATGTACTTTATTTTTGACTAAAGTACAGAGTATCGAAATGTTCTTACTGCTTACTCATGTGTATGCGTGTGTATGTTTAAGTTCTTTTTTCACACATATTTGAGACACCAAAAATATTTTGATTTTTCTCAAACATGTATGCGAAGATTTATTTATTTATTATATATAAGTTTGTCATTCCGTTTGTAATTTCTACAATATTATTTGCGACCCTATAAAGTCTTGATCCTTATAGATAGGGAAGTCGATTTAGCCATCAACTTTTGAAATCAACTTTTCTCAGCCCCCTAATGTCGTAAGAACCCGGTATTGATATCAAGTTGTCAGATTTTCTCTCGACTACAATTTTTTTTTACACAAATTATTTTATTTGTGTGTAAGACATGCCTCTTTTGGGAAGTTTCACACAAAATTATTTTATTTATTTTAACATGTGAGATTTTACATTTTTGGTATCTTTGCAAAAATAAAAATATTAAAAAACGTAATTTGTGTTATCACTCGACGGTCTAATTCCCCCCTAATTCGCTCCTCTTTTTCTTTTATTATACCCTTCACACATGTGGAAAGGGTATACAATATACGTTTGTCATTCCGTTTGTAATTTCTACAATATTCATTTGCGACCCTATAAAGTATAAATATTCTGGATCCTGATCCTTTTAGATAGGGAAGTCGATTTAGCCATGTCCGTCTGTCCGTGTGTATGTTGAAATCAAGTTTTCGAAGTTTTCCCATAGGTCACCCAGGGTAGTTGTGGCATCAAACTTTTAGAAATACTTTTGAGAAAATCAGTATTGAAAACTGGCAAGATCCATCAATAACCGGCTGAGATATAGGCAAAAAAAGAGGACTGCCTCGTTTTTTTTCCCACAAAAAATAATTTTTTTTTTTACACAAAATAATTAGTTTTGCAGCTTTGAAATAAACTACAAATTTTGAAAAAAATTACACATGGTGAATGGTATACGTGTAATAGATTTATGTCTGTACCGTCACATCGTGACATTACCAGACAGTGTTCTAACCACGAGTTAAATTATTATGCGTTAACCATCGCCCCTGTGTGAACTTGCAAGGAACACACAGGTAGCAACTTATCCACCCCATTAAAATTCTGGATAATAGAGTAGGCACCTTGCTCAAGAGCTCGGGCTATCTAGGTTCCCTTATGCTGTCAGACTCTACCAAGGTAGAGTCTGATAAGGTCCGGCTGACCAAGGTCTGTCACTAGCACAAGCAACAGTCAGGACTCGGACCTTCTTTGCACAGCATGTGTTATTAGTAACACTCATAGAGATGTATTTCAACCGTTCGTCTCTTCCTGCTAGTCCAACATAAACAAAAATATCATTGATGCGAAACCCAGGTATCAAACCACAGCCACCACGTGGACCCCGAAGGGACCTCAACCAATTAACCAGTCCAGGACAAGTCCTGGGGGCTCACTGATTCCCGTGGTACCAGATTGATTCTGGTGGATCACCAATTTGGGTCCAGACACCCGAGGCTAAGGCAGCCATTTTTGCCCCGAGGGCATTAACACCATGATGGAGATTTCATCATGATGCTATTCTAACTACCCCTTGGTGAAGGGTATATAAGATTTTGGCCCAGACAAGTGTAGCACTCTTATTTGTTTTTCTGCTTTTTCCTTTTTTCCCCATCACAAGAAGCGCATAGCAAGCCGACTGCAGGCTTAAGTGTATGTCCTACGGGACATGAGACCTTTAAGGTCCTTCTTTCGACCTACCTACCTAATTTGTGTTAAGCATTTGTTTATGAGTATATCTACATACTACATACTTTTTTTGTTGTGTGCATAACAACGTTTTTTTTTTAACAAGAGTATATTTATTTTTCGTGTTTTAATTTTTATGGTTTGTTGTTAGTTTCAGCAGTCTATATGCTGCATTTCACTAGTGTTTATACCAGATCATCAGTAGACTTTAACATTATTTATTGAAAAAAGTTCAAAAATGATGTATGTTTAGCAAGAATTCAAACAAATTGAATGAGAATTTTGACAAATACAAAAAACATTCCAAAATTTCCCCAAGAAACTAGCAAACAATTATTTCATATTAATGTGTTTTGTTTTTCTGTTTATACCCTTCACCAGAGGTGATAAGGGTATATATATGTAAGTTTGTCATTCCGTTTGTAATTTCTACAATATTCATTTGCGACCCCATAAAGTATATATATTCTGAATCCTTATAGACAGGGAAGTCGATTTAGCCATGTCCGTCTGTTCGTCTGTTGAAAGCAAGTTTTCTCAGCCCCCCGATGTTGTACGGACGCGTTATTGGTACCAAAGAAACAATTTTCCTGAGATTTTTGCCATTGAAAACCAGTAAAATCGCTTAACAACAACTTTTTTTTTACACAAAAATTTATTATATTTGTGTGTAAGAAATGTTTTTTGAGAAATAAAAAAAAATTGATGTCTGGATATAAGCAAAAAAAAATTTTTTTGAGATATAGACAAAATTTTTTACGTAAACACACGTGTGAAGGTATATAAGATTGGGCACATCCAAATATAGCGCTCTTACTTGTTTCCTTATACATCTGGCTAGCCTTCGGTTAATACTAAATGTCCAAACGACAAACAAATTGTTATTTAATAGAGAAGTTTGTTTTTCAGTTGCCCTTACATGTACATTTAGATTTTAAATTTTTTAATCAAAGTCGTTTTTAAAAATAACTGACTTCAGTTTGTTACTTTGAATATGGGTCCATATTATTTTTGAATGCATGAATTTGTCCTTTCTATTTTAGTTATTTAGTTACTTCTTTTTTGTTATAAAATATTCAGATTATTTTCTTATTTATTTATTAGATGGTGGGTGGCTTCGCATGGCACTCAACATTCGGTCATTGCGGTTAGCGATAAACTGCTGCTGCAATCTGCGGAAAATCTTAACAAAATTCGTTCAACGTTGCGGTATTTCAATGGGACAATTGGTAAACGGTCTAAAGTAATGAAGTCCACAGTTACTGATAAACAAATCCATTTAAATCGTTATTTACTTAGCAAACTGTTCGATTTTGAAAAAGAAGTGAGTATAAAATGTTTTAAGAAAAAAAAAAATTAATTTTAATTGCATTCCTATTGTTATCTAATTGTTAAAGATTTTTAATCTTTATGATTGTTATGAATATAATCGTGTCGTGGCTAACATACAAAACTTTATCACAAATGAAATATCTGCCACTTATGTTCATTTGATCAAAGATCGTCTATACTGTGGAACACAAGCAGAAATAGAAGATATACGTGATACATTGGAAAAATGCTATTGGGTGTTAAGCAAAACTTTGTGGCCTATAGCACCATTCTTGGTGGAAGAAAGTTGGAGTTATTACGGTAAATTAAAATATATTTTTGTTTTTGTTTTGCAATATTTTTTTTTGTTTTCCTAGATGCCTCAACACCGTTCTATCAACAAACAATTGTCTCCAAAAGAATTTGGAAAAACCATTCAGTAGAAAAAGTGGTTAATACTGCATTGAATGTAAAACGTTTGATAAATCAAAAAGCCGCTGAAAATAATTCCTGGTTTTTAGCCGTTACAATCAAATGTAATGATAATAATATTGAATTGTTAAAACATTTGCAACCAGTACTTGAACAATCTACGACGGACTCGGAATTATGTGAAATACTACAAGTAGGTTCAGTAACGTTACAGAAATCTGCAGAAATTAACACGAATTTTGATGTCGATATCAAAAAAATTACAGGATTTTTATGTCCCCGGTGCCGACGTCACACCCTCATGTATGAAAATCATATTTGTAATCGCTGCCATAGAGTTTTAGATTTATAAACGTAAATTTTGTTGTTAAATTTAGGGAATACTTTAATAAATTTTAATTTTCAAGAATTTTAAACTAAAAACTTTGTAAGCATTTTAATAGACAATCTCTAAGTTTCAAACGTAGGGATTGTTTGCCACCACATACAATATGTGTTTCATTCTCTTCAAATTTAATCGTCGTATCTTCATTGATTAGGTGCAGCGTTAGAATGGTGCCTCGTCTCTCCATTTTGATATTGGCAATACCATCCTGTGTAAGACGCTTTATCAGCATGTCTACATCCAGTGCGCCATATTCATATTTGACATTCTTTAAAACATCCTCACGTGTCGGAGGTAATAGTTTATTGCTACCACTGAGTTGTTCGTTGACCTCATCACTGCAGGGTTGAATATTGTGAACTTTATCTTTAACTTGTAGTATTCCCGTTATCGTTGAAATTGTGACGCCATTGCCAATGTCACGGGGAACAATCTTTTGAGCCATTACTGAAGTAAGGAATACGCGGTCCAATTTACGTTTCAAAGGTAATCGTATTATTTCTCCGCATCTGAATGTTATGATTTTTTTATCCTACAAAAAAAGAAAGAATAAGTAGTTTCTATGATAAATTTTGACCTTTCGTAAAATTAAAATAATTTAAGCGGTTTTCACTCTTGGTACCCTTGTAGATTATGTATTTTAGATTTGGTAAAATTACACAACCTACTACAACAAAATGTATAACCAAATTTTTCACGCTGTTGTTAAAAAACTACGCAAAAACCTTTAGTGAATAAAGCAGAGGAAATTTATCAAACTAGAAACATCTAGTTTGATAGTCAGAGAAACAGTCGATCGATTTGATACCGATTAAGAGCCGCCGCCTTCTTTATGTACTAATGGAAATGCCATGGCCATTTTGCATTTTTGAAACTCAATGATGCTTCTATCAAATATTTAATAAATGATAATGGGAACAAATACTTCCTGTAAAAGAATTTTTTCGTAAATAATATTTGGAAATATGAAAAAAGTCAAATCAGCAAAGACACTGTTAAAAGTATGCTAGTTTTAAAACCAATAAAATTTTTGGAAAAACTCAAACAATATTTTTTTCCAAAAACTAAAAAGCATACTGATTTCGCATCAGAAATAAATGGTCAATGGTATACATGGTTTATATTGTGGAACATATAAACCATATTCATACATACATACATGTATGTATGAAAGGGTATAGAATTATGTATGAAAATATTTGTCGTCTGTATATTATTTTTTATATAAAAACTGTAGTATGTAGGTTTACATACGTTACTTTTTGTCCTGTGTTAGATTGTTTGGAATAATTGAGACACGTTTGCTTTGTTTATTTTATTGTTACAATTTATTTAGTTTAACATCATTTTAATTCACAACTTGTTTTTTTTGTATTTACAATATTTTGTTCTATGTTTAAATTAATTACAATATTTTATTTTATGTTAAAATTCTTTTTTTGTTTATGTTGTTTTATTCAATAACAACTTTACAATTTGGTTTTCCTACAATTTATCGTAATTTTTGTTTTTGCAAAGGTTTTTGTTATAAATATTTTTTTTTTTAAAACCCTCAACGAAATCTACAACTTCGAACACAATTACAAATTTAGCACAAACAAAACAATAAAGATGAAACGATGCAAAAATTGCGTAGCACAGCAACGGGCAATCTACTGCAATAATGCTTAGTACTAAATGCAAATTTAAAAAAAAATGTGCTAGCTTACATTCAATATTTGCTTGAAATTTAATATTTCAATATTAAATTTCATAAATTTTAAGTGCGCGTGCAGCGCTGATTTCTTTTAAATACAAATTGCTTGCCATTTCAATTCTAGGTTGTAGTTACGTTGAGCTAACGTATCTTAACTTATACATACACCAGCTTTTAACCCGCTACTTCGTAAGCACACGTTTCAATATTTATTTAGCCTTCAAGTTCTGTTAAGCTAATTTGTATTTTTTTATAAAATTGTATATACAAATTAACAACTTTTATTTGTCTAGATTATTTTATCAACTATTTGATTTTGTTTTGTCTCATATTTACCTTCATTATACAATTGAGTTCCGTACTAACACAATCTCCTGTCTTTATAAACCGGGTATATATACATAAATATTTTTTATATCTAAGTTTACTTTAGAAATGAAAAATTCCAATTCGTCCCCTATATTATTACCTATCTTAATCTAGATTAATAGTGTAGTGTACTCACTTACATACACAACATACTTACAATAGCGTACACTGAACATTACAATTACTAACAAACACACACACATAACTCACAATTCATGACATACAATATATTTTGACAAAAACACTTGACGCTTGCACAATTGAACAATATTGTAACTTGCAACCTAACCCAATTACAATAAAGTGAAATGGTGCAATACATGTCATTAGACCAATGCACTAAGCGGAAATAGGAACGCAAGTAAAGTAGGATAGGTAGGGGAAACTAAAGCAAACTGATTGGCTAACAATCAGTATAACAGTTGTATGACAAATCAATGTAAAATAGTATATAAGAGGAATGTTTTTATTTTAATAAATCAGAATTAATCTAAACGCGAAATCGGCTCGACAGCCTGTGTTTTCATTAAGTCTCAAAACTAAACATCGGCTCTTTAGCCATTTGAGTTTTGGCGTGGCTCGCCTTATAATAAGCCACAATTAGGGTTTGTTCAGTCGCGTTGTTTTACAATAGTCCCTAATTTTACATTTTTAGAACAAAAAATTGAAAAATTGGAATAAAACTATTAAATTTTAAAAAAAGTACAGTTTGCTACAATAAACATTTTTTTTTTATTAACCTGGGATAATATCCCTAACTCCATATTTCTGGAATTATAAATGTAAAAAAAGATCATAAAAATTTAAAAACACCTTTTCTCCCTCTTATCCTCATTCTGGATCAACAGTTCCTAAAATCATATTTTTTGATACGCAAAGTAAAAACATTTCAAAAAGTACCATAAAAGCTGACCGAGTAAATGTTTGCCCATTATATGATTTTCTAGTTCAATCAGGATCAATTGGCCTTAATTTTTTATTTTTAGACTTATAGACTTAAAAAAATGTAAAAAGTACCATAAAAGTTGAAAAAGTACTTTTTCGTCCCTTATATGATTTTTTGTCTTAGCTAAACTGCAAAAATTTTAAAAAATACCGTTAAAGTTGAAAAGTACTTTTTCGCCCCCTATATGGTTTTTTATACCCTTCACACACACACATGTGGTAAGGGTATATATAGGTTTGTCATTCCGTTTGTTTTTTCTTCAATATTCATTTGCGACCCTATAAAGTATATA